>CM055277.1:757925-853006 GCA_029237695.1 Conchocele bisecta | reverse complement strand
CATGATTATCATTAGACTAACCACTGTCGCTGTCAAAATTATTCGCCACAGCACGCCTTCGGACCTTGAAAGTTAAGCTTTTGACACATGTAAGTCCATGTCATTACACGAAACACTGTAGAAGTTATTCACGTGAATCGTCCTTTAATTAACAACTTCGTCAACATTGGTTAATGCTTAATTGTTACATAGTCTGGTCACTTGTCGCCACTGTCTACGCTCAAATGACCACTTGAAATTTTAATATGACATGTTCGAGTTTTTGATGGTTTTTGTTGAGCCTGCTTACGGAAAGCGAGACATAGTGATCACAATGACGTCTGGGTGTCCGTGCGTCCGTCAATGCGTGCATGCGTGCGTGCGTCCGTCCGAAATCTGCGTTAATGTTTTTAAATACCTTATATCTCTGCAGTCCTAAGTCACATTGACTTCAAACTTCATATGCTTATTAGTCGTCATCCATATATTCATTTTATGTCCCACTCATGCGGCCCCTGTGCCCTAAGGTCAAGGTCAAATGAAGTTTGCGTTAAATTTTGTCAAAATTTTGCGTTAACGTTTTCAGATATCTACTATCTTTGTAACCGTCGAACCCGCTTGCGGAAAGCGAGACATAGTGATCACTATGACGGCTGGGTGTGTGTCCGTCCGTTCGTCTGTACGTCTGTCCGTATCCGTCCGTCCGTCCGTCAGTACATCCGGCCTAACATTGGGGGATTAGGGGCTAGGGGAGGAGCCTAAGACAATAGAATACAATAGATTTATTCCGTTAGCCTCTAAACCTATTGTAGTTTAGGGGCTATTCCTTTGATCTTTCTCAAAGAACAAATAGCACATAAACCCAAAATGTAGTACGTCCGTCCGTCCGCCCGCCGCCCGCCGCCCCCCGCCGCCCGCCCGCCAGCCCGTCCGCCAGACCGACGACGACCAACCACCCAACCGCCCGCCCGCCCGCCCGACCCGACCCGCACCGACCGACCGCCCGACCGCCCGACCGACCATGCATTCGAAACCTTAACGCTCGGGTAAATGGCTTATAATCAAATATGCCTCGTTTTTGTTGCACCTGCTTTAGCAGAAGCGCGACTATAGTCGTTGTATTTTCCGTCGTCGTCCGCGCCGTCCGCGTCGACCGCATCGTCCGCGTCGTCCGGTTTTTTTGTAAGGCAAATGCGTTAAAGTTATTGTTTTTTCACAATATCTCTTTAACCCCTTGCCAGACATTGATAATATTTCACATCAATGTTTGTCTAGGGATGATGCTTCATTACACACACCCCCACATCCAAAGTCTGAAGGTCAAGGTCATTTATTTCCTTGTAATGTTCACCGGTTTTGTAACAGAAATGCGTTAAAGTTATTGTTTTTTCACAATATCTCTTTAACCCATTGCCAGACTTTGATAATATTTCACATCAATGTTTGTCTAGGAATGATGCTTCATTACGCACACCCCCACATCCAAATTTTGAAGGTCATGGTCATTTATTTCCTGGTAATGTTCACCGGTTTTGTAACAGAAATCCGTTAAGGTTATTGTTTTTTCACAATATCTCTTTAACCCATTGCCAGACATTGATAATATTTCACATCAATGTTTGTCTAGGGATGATGCTTCATTACACACACCCCCACATCCAAAGTCTGAAGGTCAAGGTCATTTATTTCCTTGTAATGTTCACCGGTTTTGTAACAGAAATGCATTAAATTTATTGTTTTTTCACAACATCTCTTTAACCCATTGCCAGACTTTGATAATATTTCACATCAATGTTTGTCTAGGAATGATGCTTCATTACGCACACCCCCACATAACCAATTTTGAAGGTCAAGGTCATTTATTTACTTGTAATGTTCACCGGATTTGTAACAGAAATGCGTTAAACTTATTGTTTTTTCACAATATCTCTTTAACCCCTTGCCAGACTTTGATAATATTTCACATCAATGTTTGTCTACGGATGATGCTTCATTACGCACACCCCCACATCCAAATTATCAAGGTCAAGGTCATTTATTTACTTGTAATGTTCACCGGTTTTGTAACAGAAATACGTTAAAGTTATTGTTTTTTCACAATATCTCTCTTTAACCCCTTGCCAGACACTGATAATATTTCATATCAATGTTTGTCTAGGGATGATGCTTCATTACGCACACCCCCACATCCAAATTCTCAAGGTCAAGGTCATTTATTTGCTTATAATGTTCACCGGTTTTGTAACAGAAATGCGTTAAAGTTATTGTTTTTTCATATCTCTTTAACCCCTCCCTTGCCAGACATTGATAATATTTCATATCAATGTTTGTCTAGGGGTGATGCTTCATTACGCACACCCCCACATCCAAAGTCTAAAGGTCAAGGTAATTTATTTGTAACAGAAATGCGTTAAAGTTATTGTTTTTTCACAATATCTCTTTAACCCCTTGCCAGACTTTGATAATATTTCACATCAATGTTTGTCTAGGAATGATGCTTCATTACGCACACCCCCACATCCAAATTTTGAAGGTCAAGGTCATTTATTTACTTGTAATGTTCATCGCATTTGTAACAGAAATGCGTTAAAGTTATTGTTTTTTCACAATATCTCTTTAACCCCTTTCCATACATTGATAATATTTCACATCAATGTTTGTCTACGGATGATGCTTCATTATGCACACGCCCACATCCAAAGTCTGAAGGTCAAGGTCATTTATTTCCTTGTAATGTTCACCGGTTTTGTAACAGAAATGCGTTAAATTTATTGTTTTTTCACAATATCTCTTTAACCCATTGCCAGACTTTGATAATATTTCACATCAATGTTTGTCTAGGAATGATGCTTCATTACGCACACCCTCACATCCAAATTTTGAAGGTCAAGGTCATTTATTTCCTGGTAATGTTCACCGGTTTTGTAACAGAAATCCGTTAAGGTTATTGTTTTTTCACAATATCTCTTTAACCCATTGCCAGACATTGATAATATTTCACATCAATGTTTGTCTAGGGATGATGCTTCATTACACACACCCCCACATCCAAAGTCTGAAGGTCAAGGTCATTTATTTCCTTGTAATGTTCACCGGTTTTGTAACAGAAATGCGTTAAATTTATTGTTTTTTCACAACATCTCTTTAACCCATTGCCAGACTTTGATAATATTTCACATCAATGTTTGTCTAGGAATGATGCTTCATTACGCACACCCCCACATCCAAATTTTGAAGGTCGAGGTCATTTATTTACTTGTAATGTTCACCGGATTTGTAACAGAAATGCGTTAAACTTATTGTTTTTTCACAATATCTCTTTAACCCCTTGCCAGACTTTGATAATATTTCACATCAATGTTTGTTTAGGAATGATGCTTCATTACGCACACCCCCACATCCAAATTTTGAAGGTCAAGGTCATTTATTTCCTTGTAATGTTCACAGGTTTTGTAACAGAAATACGTTAAAGTTATTGTTTTTTCACAATATCTCTTTAACCCCTTGCCAGACTTTGATAATGTTTCACATCAATGTTTGTCTACGGATGATGCTTCATTACGCACACCCCCACATCCAAATTATCAAGGTCAAGGTCATTTATTTACTTGTAATGTTCACCGGTTTTGTAACAGAAATACGTTAAAGTTATTGTAACAGAAATACGTTAAAGTTATTGTTTTTTCACAATATCTCTCTTTAACCCCTTGCCAGACACTGATAATATTTCATATCAATGTTTGTCTAGGGATGATGCTTCATTACGCATACCCCCACATCCATATTCTCAAGGTCAAGGTCATTTATTTGCTTATAATGTTCACCGGTTTTGTAACAGAAATGCGTTAAAGTTATTGTTTTTTCATATCTCTTTAACCCCTCCCTTGCCAGACATTGATAATATTTCATATCAATGTTTGTCTAGGGGTGATGCTTCATTACGCACACCCCCACATCCAAAGTCTAAAGGTCAAGGTCATTTATTTGCTTGTAATGTTCACCGGTTTTGTAACAGAAATGCGTTAAAGTTATTGTTTTTTCACAATATCTCTTTAACCCCTTGCCAGACTTTGATAATATTTCACATCAATGTTTGTCTAGGAATGATGCTTCATTACGCACACCCCCACATCCAAATTTTGAAGGTCAAGGTCATTTATTTACTTGTAATGTTCATCGCATTTGTAACAGAAATGCGTTAAAGTTATTGTTTTTTCACAATATCTCTTTAACCCCTTTCCATACATTGATAATATTTCACATCAATGTTTGTCTATGGATGATGCTTCATTATGCACACGCCCACATCCAAATTCTGAAGGTCAAGGTAATTTATTTACTTGTAATGTTCACGGTCAAATGCCTCGGCAGGCGCGACACCGCTTCCGTGGCGGAATTCTTGTCTTTGGTTGCCAGCGGGGGCATTCGTGTGCCGACAGGCCACATTTCTAGTAATTTCTTCCTCGGATCTGCTTCACATTTCACACACGCATTGCTCCAATGGTCCTCTACCGCCCTGTGAGAAATCCACATTCGTCCCGCCCCCCCCCCCCCCCCCCCCCCCCCCCCCCCCCCCCCCACATAAGCCAGGGTCAAGGTCACAGACTTGGTGCGTTTGAAACCTTAACGCTCGGGTAAATGGCTTATAATTTCTGTGTCCTTGCTCGGATCTGCTTCACATTTCACACATGCATTGCTCCAATGGTCCTCTACCACCCTGTGACAAATCCACATTCGTCCCACGCCCGCTAAGCCCAGGGTCAAGGTCACATACTTGGTACGTTCGAAGCCTTAACGCTCGGGTAAATGACTTATAATTTCTGTTTCCTTGTTCGGATCTGCTTCACATTTCACACGTGCATTGCTCCAATGGTCCTCCACCATCCTGTGACAAATCCACATTTGTCTGCCCCCGCTAAGCCCAGGGTCAAGATCACAGACTTGGTGCGTTTGAAACCTTAACGCTCAGGTAAATGGCTTATAATTTCTGTTTCCTTGTTTTCAAATGTGTCTCGTTTTCTTTGGCTGCCAGCGGAGGCATTCGTGTGCTGACAGGCCACATTTCTAGTTTACCTTATATCATTTCTGTTTCCTTATTCGGATCTGCTTCACATTTCACACACGCATTGCTCCATTGGTTCTCTACAGCCCTGTGACAAATCCACATTCGTCCCGCCCCCGCCAATTCCAGGGTCAAGGTGACAGTCTTGGTGTGTTTCAAACCTTAACTCTCGGGTAAATGGCTTATAATTTCTGTTGCCTTGTTCGGATATGCTTCACATTTCACACACACATTGCTCCAATGGTCCTCTACCACTCTGTGACAAATCCACATTCGTCCCACGCCCGATAAGCCCAGGGTCAAGGTCACAGACTTGGTGCGTTCGAAACCTTAACGCTCAGGTAAATGGCTTATAATTTCTGTTTCCTTGTTTTCAAATGTGTCTCGTTTTCTTTGGCTGCCAGCGGGGGCATTCGTGTGCTGACAGGCCACATTTCTAGTTTACCTTATATCTCCACATATTTTCATTCTATAGCCCACCCATGCGGCCCACGTGCCCAAGATCATGGTCATGGTCAAATGACTTTAAAATTTGCGTTAAAGCTTTTACATACCTTATATCTCCACAACCCTTAATTCAAATAAATACACTCTGAGACCATCAAATGCCTCGGCGGGCTCGACATGCGGGCCACGGCCATCTGGTTATAGTAGAATTTTACACTGCGGGGCATGATAGTGGTTCGAGGCAATGGGAGTTGTTCCACTTTTCCCGGGTAGTTTTAATGTAATTTTACAGGAATTCTGCCGGGACAGCGAGGTGAGGTGAGCATGGGTGAAAAGTTTACCCGGGTTCGAGCTATCGAAGTTCAACTGTACTTTATAATCTGTCGAAAATATTATTTTTTCAGATGATGCATTTAATTACATGTAGTAGTAGTAGTAAGGGAGTCAAAATGATACCACCTACCGTGATATCATTTATAACCCTCTATAATACCCCCACCACCCCCGAAAATCAAAAAATTGGTTAACGAGGAAAATTGGGTCTCCCGACAGCAAATTTATGAATTTTTGGAGAAAATAATTTTGAAAAGAGGGAGTCCCAATTATATTGGTAATTGACTTTTGAAAAAAGTCAAAATCATTCATGTAAGTACAATAGTTTATATTCCTCATTTTTCTTCTCCGATATAGCTAATTTATTTCGCAGATCAGCAACTAATTCTACCAGCTCTAGTCTACCACGTTCACCTTTAGCCACCTGACAGCGTAGTTGCTTATGTCTACAAAGAGTTTGGGCACTAACGAATTTACAAGGGCATCTAGGGCATTGAAATTGTGGGGGGACACAAGGAAACTTTCTACGTCTCGCTAGATGCCTTCGTAGATAGTCTTTACACGTAAACGTCTTACAACAAGTCTCACACTCCATTATATATGTATATAACCTATGAAATTTATCTGTTCAATTGGACGTGAAAAAAAACATTATGTAAATTTTTGACGTCCAATTGAACAGATAAATTTTATAGGTTATACAAAAGTATATATACAAAAGTATAATATAGAAAATATGATAACGCCAGAAACTAGAGCAGAAATAGAAAGTTTGAGAAGAGAAGCCGAATCTCTAGGGATTACTTATAGTACACGGTTGAGAGTTAGGGGGTGGACAAAGCTGATAAATGCCACAAAGAATGAGGCGTTTATGAAGCGGTTTACCCGCGCCTATAAAAGAGGGGCATTTACAAACCTCTCACTAGCGGATGAAGTTGGTAACAGAATTCAAAAAGAAAGTATTGCGGAGTTAAGGGCTAGTGTAATAAAACCTTCAAGCACCAATAATTTGTCCCAAATTAGACACACAGGTGGCCCAATACAAAATAATAAGAACAAATCTCTCGTTCGCGCGATAGTGGAAAAAGGTGAAGAAATATTGGGGGCTCACGATGAAACATTGGAAAAGGTAGAAAATGGAAGACGGGTAGTTACATTATCCTTTCGTAAAAACATTAACATTAACGAGTCTGAACGCATGTCAGAAACTCGCTCCGTATATAACAACCAATTTTTATTTGAGATATTCATATTCTTACAAGCTAGAACATATGGAGGAAAGTAAAAATGGAAAACCTGTAACTATAATAATGCACAAAAATCTCGGTGGTAGCGAACCACTATCATCAATGAAAACCGTTAAAAAATGGCTGTCAGATAAGGAGCAAACACGAATAATGTCCGATAAAATAGACAGACCGAATACAAAGTGGAAGTTTGTAAGATGGGTAGAGGTTTTCGTAAAGCTAATACAGGGTAGTAGGGGAAAAGATTTGGGACTACAATCCAAAGAAGCAGCAGGAGGAGAACTTCCAGAATGGCTGAAGAATAAAAAGGTATGTATTCTTTAGATAAGTATAATGACGACCTTTGTCTGTTCAGGTGTCTAGCTATGCATATGACAGATAAAAGACCCGACAGATGTACAGAAAAGGCGAAAGAACTTAGTAAGCAATATTTTGGTAGTATGTGGTTTCACCAATTCCTTTTTCAGATCTGAAAAAGGTTGAAGAGTTTTTTAAAATCGGTATAGAAGTATATCAACCCACCCAATGTAACGTATGGTGGTTGAAAAAGGTACCAGCGCACTATAAGGCAATAGGTAATAAACCAATGACAATAGGACTGTTTAATAATCACGCATTTCTAATAAAAAACCTTAAAAACCTATCTAAAATTTACGCCTGCGATAATTGCAAGCAGAAATTCACGAAAGCGAGTAATATGAAGAGACACGGACCAAAATGTATGAATGGTGAGACAAAAGTAGTATGTGATGGTAATTATTTAGAGCGCCCGCGTTCGTCGTTCGAGAAAGCGTTCTACCCAAAAAGTTCTAACAGTTATGGGGCGATCGATTGGATGTACTCTGTGGAAAAGCGCGAGGGAATTCACATTCACCACGAACAGTGTGGACACGGGGGTGAAAGATGGATTTTAGGAGCTCCAGTAGATGGATACTGTCCAGAAACCAATACCGTATATCAATATCACGGCTGTTACTGGCACGGGTGTGAGATTCATGCAAAACATAGAAAAGAAGAACGCGCATCCACTATGAGAGATACACTTATTAGAAGAAACAAAGAATTCAACCTAGTAGTTATGTGGGAATGCGAATTTCAAAGAACTGGTAAAGACATAAAGATCGGTTGCGACACTACTCTTTATCCATATCAGATAGTATACGATTTTGAGGCATATCTCAACCCAGAATTTGAAACTCTCGGTAATAATCTAGAGTACGAAGCCGAGCACGTTCCGGTAAGCGTTAGTATAGGAGATAATTTCTCAGGAACAGTAACTCATATTTGTGATAAAGATCCCGCAAAACTTATAGAAAAATTCGTAGAAGATTTGAAAGTCAGGGGAAAAGCTATAAGAGAAGAAGTGTGGTCAAGATATGGGTTTAATACAGAACATTTACGTAAAAACCAAATCGCCAAGATCGAACAGTGGATAGAGCAAGTACCGGTTATAGGTTTTAACAGCAGTAAGTACGATATAAACTTAATAAAGAAATACCTAGTAGGCGAACTGGCATCAACAACAAAGAAAGTAATGGTCGGAAAACGTGCAAACGCAACAATATTTCTATTTACTCCAGAGTTTAGATTTCTTGATGTAATACTTTATCTAGGACCCGGTGTAAGTTACGATAGTTGGATAAAAGCCTACGAATGCAAAGGACAGAAATCTTTCTTTCCTTATGAGTGGTTCGATTCTCCAGACAAACTGGATTACCCAGGACTACCGGATATAGAGAATTGGTATTCCAAACTATCTGGGAAAATGTTAATAGATGAAACAGAATTAAGTAAATGTCGTAGAATTTTCGAAGAAAATAATATGAAAAACTTTCAGAGATTGGTTGAAATATTATAACGATTTAGATGTAGCACCGTTCCTAGAAGCGGTGGAAAAAATGTGTGAATTTTATAAACAAACACGAGGTGTGGATATTTTCAAAGATGCGGTAACACTACCTGGAGTAGCTATACAATATTTATTGAGAGGAACCATTAAAGAACAAAAATCTTCAAAGACGATTATACCGGAGGATGCTCTATATGCACCAAAAGAAGAAACATACGAAATGATGAAGGACGCTCTAGTTGGCGGTCCATCAATAGTATTTACACGATATGCAGAAGCTGGTGTTTCAAATATTAGAGTGGGTTCCAAACCGTGCAAGGCTGTTTTGGGGTACGACGCAAACGCGTTATATTTATCTACGTTAAATAAAGAGATGCCGTGTGGGAGAGAACTGGAGACTGGTTTGGGTTTGCGGAGGTGGATATAGAAGTTCCACACAACTTAAAAGATAAGTTTTCTGAAATGTCCCCAATATTTATAAACAGAGAAGTAGAGGTTGATGAAGTTCCCACACACATGTTAAAATATTTAAAAGATACTGGCCGAACAAGAGGAGATGGAAAAAAATTGGTGGGATCTATGACAGCCACTAAAGTATTGCTGTACGCGCCACTGTTGAAATGGTATTTAAAACATGGCCTAGAAATAACTGGAGTTCATCGTGTTATAGATTATATTAGCGGAAAACCATTTGAATGGTTCGCAAAAGAAGTTACAGCCGCAAGACGAACGGGTGATGTAGAACCAAATAAGAAACCAGTAGCCGACATAATGAAATTATTAGGAAACTTGTGTTGTGGAAAAATGATAGAGGCAACGGAGAGACATTTAAATACGACATATACACAAAACGAAACCTGTGTTGACAAAGCATTAAGATCTGCATTCTTTGACGATTTGGAAGAGATAGGAGATGCGTACGAAATATCTTCAAGAAAACCCAGGTGTGCGGTAAAGAGACCATTCCATTGTGGAATAGCGGTTTATCAACTAGCTAAATTGAGAATGTTGGAATTTTACTACAAATTTCTTGACAAATACGTAAAAAGAGAAGACTTTGAATTAATACAGATGGATACGGATAGTATGTATATAGGAGTTAGTGGAAAACGATAGAGGAATTGATTAGACCTAACTTACTAGACGAGTTTGAAAAAGAAAAAAAAGAAATGGTTGGCTTGGGATAAATGGAGCGAAAGAGAGCCGGTAGCCCGGACTTTTCAAAATGGAATTTAGCGGAGATAGGGCGATAGCGTTATCTAGTAAGTGTTATTTTGTAGAAAAAAATTAATTCTATTAATAAGAACTCTGCGAAAGGAATGTCCAAGAGAACTAACAATTTAAATTGGGATAGATATAAACGAGTACTAACCGAAACTACAGAAGATGGAAAACACATTATAGATGTAGCACAAAATAGGGGATTTAAAATGAAAGACGGTGTTATGAAAACGTACTGTCATCAACAAAAATTAGGACTCTCGGCATACTACGATAAAAGACGTGTGTTACCAGACGGAATACATACAGAACCTCTCTAATGATTTATTTAATAATTTTGAAAAAAGTTATGAAAATTAGCAATCTAAAGACTCTGACGATCCGGGGGTAGCTGGGTGTCAGAAGGCACCGCAAGAAGTTCTTCGCGAACAAACCCTCGAGATGGCCCATCATCCAAATAGTAGAGCACGGGCTCATCAGGCTTGGTAATAAATCGATCTAGATGATATACATTGAGAGACCACACGGGATCAGTCGCGCGGCGGCTGCCACCTTCGAGCTCTCCCGGTTGATAGAGGTACCGGACGTCAATATCTGATGGAAGCCGTTGCTCCTCTAAACCAACGGGTCGCCCGCGCGAGACGGCAGAGGGCTCGCTCGTCACCCTTTTAAACTTGATAGCATCTACGGGCTTCTTACCTATCAATCTGGTCACCTCTCCGTTCAGTGCGGAGACCACGGCGGGCAGTCTGGCCACCACCCACTCGGTCGATCGCGAATGAGGGTCTACAAGTTCTTTAGCGTATTGGTGTCCGAACAGTCTCTCAGCCAGGGTTCGATTGAACCGTCCACGATCCCCTGGTCCCGGTGGATGTTGACGCGGCCGCGTCTGACAGAAACTTCGTGCTTAGAAAATAGATGAGAGACCGCGCCCATGAACTCGCGGCCGGGATCGACCTGGAGAAGATTCGGCCATTTGAGAGGACTCCTCTTATATATTCGGGAGAGAGTCTCGGCCACCTCCTTAGACTCTTTAGTGGCCAACGGCTCAGCCCCCTTATAACGACTCGCTACGTCAACGACTGTCAGCGCGTACTTGTACGTCTTACGACCGACGCGATCGTGAGGGAGAAACAGGAGATCCGCTTGGTGAACTTGGTTCGGTACCGGCACGTCGAATTTCGGGCGCGGAATATTGTGAGGCGCGGGTAAATAGATCTGCCAGATGGCCTGCTTCTTGAGCCATTCCTTGACAGCGTTTTCTGAAATCTTGGTCGCCGCCGCGAGGTTCTTGATGGCAGCGAGTCCCTTCCAGTAGCCGCGGGGGCTATAGTACGTGTTCGCTAGCTTGCGCGTTAGGCGAACCGATAGTTTGGTATCAAGTTTGCGCGTGTTCATCGTATGCGATGTATTCTAATATATCGGACAATCTCCAACATGCCCTCACCAGATCGTCCGGTAACTGCGTCGATAATAATAAACCTTTGTTGGAAGTACAATCGCGATTGGGGGTTAAGTTCTGAAGGAAATTGGGAAAATATAATCCCCCAGGATTGGTGGAGGAATCTAACAACCGCTTTGCGAAAAGGGTGGCCGCTTTTTCGTCCTCCCGCCACGTCTCGAGAGAATCTCGGGCCAGACGAATCATACCCTTTGCACCAACCATGCGGTGTTTAAGGGCAGTGTAGCCTACATCAATCATAGCAAAATAAAGTTCGTCAACTGACATCGTTCTATATATATATTTATAAAAAAAGTTATTTAAAATAATTAATTTAAAATCTCGATTGAATATAGTAGCCGACGAGCCCCACCACACCCATTCCCACGACGATGAACGCGATCTCGCGGTCTTTTTGGGGCTCTGACGGTACATAGAAATCTGAAAGTTGGGGCTCACGATCCAGCGCGCGAGACTTTTGTGCGGATATGCCAGCGCGTACTCGCGGTTGGCTTCTTCAACGTTCTGAAAAGTTTGTGCGGCGTGATTTTCGCGGCGAAGCTCTTCATTGACCCAGTCAAGATGGGCGGTTCGTTTTTTCGACCACCGCCCCTTCCTTTGCGCTATTGAGTTGTTCTACAGCTAAATCGTGACGCTTACGCTCCTCATCCACGTTCAAGCTTTTCATTTTAGAGAATATAAAGTTGCTACCGCTGAATGCCAATGCGTTTACAAGCGCACCACCTACCATTACTGCGATTGAAGCCATTTATTTCCATATATTAACTGGTAGAATTCCAGCTTTAACTAGATAATCTCGGGTCCAAACTGCGGCCGCTACATCTAAGGTCGCGAGCCCTACGTCTCTCGCAGTAAAGTCCAATTTGGGAGCGGATCCTCCTAGGGCCATCTTTGATAGTCGAGCATACCCGATACTGAAACCCGATATCACCACGGCGTGATAAAGCGCATTCACTAACATTTTACCGTCTTGTTCAGCCATTATAATTATTGCATATAAATGGGGTCGTGATCAATGTTTAAATGGGGCGCATCAAATCGCGATTGGTGTTTCGTAACTTTCTTCTGAACACTGGCTGGTTGTTTTTTCGATAATATGGGGTATTTCCACACGCACAGGGCACCAACAACTGCCAGACCACCACCAACAACCCAACTCCAATTCACGAATTTGGGTTCAATCGGATTCGCCCAACCTCGATTGGGTGTTGAGTGTGCTTCCAATTCGTGAATTGAGGGTGTTGTTGTACTCAACTCTGTCTTCAGATGTTTTGCTGTCTCCGTCCCCGATTGCAACGACTGTTTAGCCTCTCGAAGCTCGGCGAGTATTTTATCTTGTTTATCTTTTCGGGTGGCAGCCGCCGCCCGCCCAGCTGCCTGTCTTTTGGGATTTTTTATATGCGGTATGTCATCCAGTGGCGGAGTAACACTCGGGTTCGATTGGGTTGGAGCAATCGGGTTCAACTCCGTCACTCTCGCGGGTGTGTCTTGTGTCATCATTTTCAGGGCTTATAGTTCGTGGGCATATATGTCCAAATTTACAGTGTTTACCCGTGGTCAACGCGGTTGTCAGCGGAGCTAAGTACATTCCAAACTTGTGATAAATTGAGCAGCAGGCTGTTCTAAGAGTGTGACCTATAAAAGGGTCAGTCTCTAGATCGTCAATCAATCCCGCGGTGTTTGGTATAGGGAGAAGTATACTAACGGCGGTTGCGTACAAATGAATAGCCGCCGATCCGAGAGTTTTTGTCATCTCTGCTCCCAATTTGGATTCGTATCGCGCATACATTTTATCCATCTCCGCATCTGACATCTTATCCACCTGAAAAACTGAGAGACGCCTACCGAGATAATGCTCCGATTGTCCCCCAGCAACCAGCGCAGCTAGCCGCTCTCGTCGCGCCGCATTTTCATTTTCATTCGGAGTCGTTGCACTCATCCCAATACCAACCGCCGTTGGAGTTGATTCCGATTGCTCTGTCGGATCATTATCTATGTTGGCAGTCGGAGTTGAGGTTTCTTCTATTAGCTGATCGAGAAGTTCGTCGCAGTTCATTTTTCTTAAAATTAATTTAACTATTCTAACAAGTCTCATCACTTTAACATATTGCAAAGCGCACCACCCGATACTTATGATCACCATTATGCTCGCAACAAAGCTCGCAGCGGAGCACCAAATTGTTAACATTGTTAACCATTGTTCAGCATTTGTTCAACATTTGTTAAGCATTTGTTCAGCATTGTTCAGCAATTGCTAAGCATTGCTAAGCATTGTTCAGTAATTGCTAATTAATTGCTAATTAATTATAAAATTAATTGATAACTTCGTAAGTAGTTGGTTGATCAGTCTTTAGCAAAAGCTTGGCGTGCTTAGTTTCCGAAAGCATCTGTCGAACCTCCAGGCGCTCCTCGCGCGTTGGGATAACGTCATTCTCTCGAAGACAGTCATCGAATGAGTCTCGGTCCTTGCAGTGAAAGAGGGCGACCCATTTCGTTTGCTCGCGCAGATCCTTGAGGACGGCGTTGTACTTTTGAGTGGATATCCATACGCTTTGCCTAGCATGGCGGCCAGAAAATGCGAGCTCGGAGAGCATGTCCTTCTTTTTGGTCATCGCCGCCTTGGCCGAGCAATCGTCAATCACGTATAGGGTGGGCTCACCCTGGAATTTTTGGTATAAACCACGCAACCAATCGTGAAGCCTATCACCGGGGTCAATAACGTATACCTCTGGGTCGGTCCATATCCACGGGCGCCGCCGATAAGTATCGTTGTGCCGCACAGTGGGACACAGGATCACAATATGACGAAAGGCATCGCGGTAGGAGCCCTCGAGCAAGTCTAGGATGAAAACCGTTTTTCCGCATCCTGTCTGCCCACATATTATGGCAGAGTGGGCATCTCCAATCGTGAATTGGTATTGATTGTTAATTTTCTTAATTAATTCTTTAGAATTATCAAATTTATTAATTAATAATAAATAAAATTAATTAAATCAATAGAGTGCTGAGACGTATCGGCCATCTTCAATGTTGAGTTGTGCGTCTGTAATTATATATAAGTACACGTTCAATGGCCCGGCTCCGTCCGCCTCTTTGGTTATCTGGATCGTCACACCCTCGCTAGCGTTCTCAACTTGGCGTCCGCTGCCGTGTATTTGGTCGTCGTCGCTGGCTCGCATGTCTAGCCATAACGCGTATTTGGTATTCAGGAAATCCGCGAGGGAGACGGCCGAGAGATGCAGGTCTTTGGCAACTGCCGCAACCTCCGGAGAGCGCTTAGAGCCGGCAGCAAACTGCTTTCTTACTTCGTCCCACTGCTGGTGCGCGCGAAGACCCGCGCTGTAGAGTTGATTGGGTACTCCCTCGATCGTCACCTCTACCTTCGTGATTTTGGGGTTATAGAATTTGTCGGTTTTTCTAGCACCGAACGCGAACCGAGCATCCTCGAACAACATCAGTATACCTTTCATCGAGCGGGCGGGTACGTTGACATTAATATTCCACAATGTGTCACCTTTGTCTTTCGTCATCTTGCGATGGCGAAGAACTCGGTCGTAAAGTATAGCAACGCGCCCGGTGTACTGGGTTCTGATCAATCGCGCGAGTTCGGGCATCGTGACCATGTCGTACTCCAGCGAAACATTATCGATCGTATACGTCGATAACATGTCGCTGGCTATGAGAACTCGGCCGTAGTCGTTGAACGTTAGTTCGTATTCGAGGCGGTCAGCCAAAGCGGTCTCGAGCAACTCAAAGTCGAGCGGGATGTAGAAGCGGTTGCCGTAAGCGCCCGCGACCGCGTTGTCGCTCACGTTGTTTTCTGCCTTGTTAGCAGCCCCGATTCTAAGTCTGGTTACGTTCTTATTTTTGCTGGTGTCAATACCCTGATAGACAGCGTTTTCACGCTCTTGCGCCCTCTTCCATAGGTCCTGATAACAATGGTAGACGTTGCTGTCGTCGATCGACATCACCTCATTACCAGAAATCTTTATCATGGTCTTCTTGACGATGGCGCGACCAAGGTTCTGAACGACGGTTCGGTCCTCGTCCGTCGACGTCAGCGAAATAGTGAAAGCGAGGCGAACAGTACCCGGCACAATGATGTCGTTAGCTCCGAGGTTGGGGAAGCGGACCAAGAGCTGCTGGTTCTGGTCGATCGTCGATGGGTTGTTCGTAATAACGACACTCTGTCTCGCGCCTTTTGCCTCGAGGGGCTCACGCAGTCTGCGGTATGGATTGAGTTTGCGACCGTATTGACTTGAAGACATAATTTAGTGAATCTATATTAAACCCGTATGGTTTTGTCTTTAATACATAATTAATTTTAAGAAATTAATATGGCTGATTACGATAATGACATGTATGAAATCGGCAGAGACGATTACCTCAATGCGGCTGATGATGACATAGATGATTATAATGACGAAACGCCCTTGATACAGACTCCAGTTCCAATCCAATCGTGGGAATTAGGTGGCGCTACCAGCAGCGTTGGTCAAAGTCGAGAATTACTCGAGGGAGCTGTAAACGACTACTGCAACAGTTTAGCAGAAATCGGTCTGGTCCCGTCTGTCGGTCGCGACTACTCCAAATTCGAATTGGATCTGCGTGGTAGATTGCGACTAAAAGCATCAAATGTCCCGATCGTCAACACGATGACCGGTAAACCCCTATCGCTAAACACCATTGCCGGAAACCGGGGCGGTGGCCAACTCATAAGGAGCGAACTAGGATTTCCAGATTGGACGCGTGGTAAAACAATTATGCCGACCCGCGCTGTAGAGGCCCTACAGTCTACCGACGAAACGATGGAGAAAACGGCCGCCGATATAGAAACTGTTGAGCTCAGCGAACTCCCTCGAGTAGCCACCGACGCTATTAACACGATGGAGACCACGTTCAGCGAAATCGACCTGTCTAACGATGACCCACTGTTACCTCTTCTCGAACTCCGGGGGCCTCGATAAGGTTATGCAAACGGTACGGGGTGAACTGGTCCTTAACCTCTCCAAACTCTCGTCGCTGGATGAACATATCGCGCTAGAAGAAAGAAAACTGGAGTAAGGAACCGGTGTCGATATAGAATCTACCGAGCGGATCACCGAACGCCTACAGTCGTTTGCGTGATGAAAGAGCAGCTCGTTTGGAGGCCGCCTCGACTAACCGTGAGGCTCTCTGCAACCAATAAGTCGGATCCGCGAAACAATCTCGAGGGTCCTGCACGAGGAGACGACACTCGGTGAGCGTCTTCGCACTCTGTTCAGAGAACAGGGCATCACGATAGCAAGCATCCTCGTTGCTATCAGCATGACTATATCGACCATAGTTCTAGCTTTCACTGGTGGTGCGGCGCCACCACCCGCGCCAGCACCCACACCACCACCACCCGCACCATCCGGCGGAGCCAAGAAGTGGATAAAAAAACAACTAAAAACCCTCGCCAGTCTCTGGCAAATAAATTAGCCGAAAAGGCGGCTGCCGCACTACCTGGACTGATCGGAAGTATCGTTTCTTACTTGCTATCTATATTATCAAAAACGGCCGGATGGCTAGCCAAAAATACTTGGGCTTTAATCGTGGCAATCGCCGGTCTCCTACTATTCTTCGCCAGAGAGTTCCTAAAACCAAAGCGTAAATAATCCGATCGCCACGAGGGCGACGACGAGCCCTAATTTCTCCTCCTCGTGTGTTGTGCTTCCAATTTCAACATTGTTGATGATTGGTGTTTCAACATTGTTGATGGAACTTGATGGTGCATCCAATTTACTAATTGGGGGTACTGGGTTCGATTGTGTTGAGGGAGGTGTATCCATTTTGTGTTTTTTGGGTTTTATGAAATCTTTTTCAAATTTATTTGAATTTACAACTCCGCGCCCGATCATTTTGGGGGTGCGCTTGATGATATCCGTGTTCACGTTACGTTGTGACCGATTTTTTTGATTGGCGGTGGCGATTACGATTTGATTATTGTAACCATCAACCGGGTCGTCTCGTAGTATCATATTGCTCGGCGCCATATAAAGACCTATTCCAAATACATAGTCCACTGGGGTGCTGGCAGTCTGCAAAACGTCTTGATAATTCTGGATCGCCTTCTCCAGGTCCACCTTAGCTGAGATGGCGTCCTCTACAAGTGCCAAGAATTGTTTTTGTGCATCAAACGCTGTTTCTGTGCCCAGTATAGAACTGCGAGTTTGCTTCTGTGCGCCGAGGATGGCCCAGACGTACGTGCGAATAGATTCGTTGACGCGAGTAACCCCGGCCTGCGTGAACCCTAGACCCTTATCTAATATAAATGTGGTCCACACGTTCTGAACCTCAGCAGCCTGCTGTATGTAATCGACGTGAGCCCGTTTCGGAGGTAACATTTTACAAGAAAACACGCCACAGTGCCGACCTCCAGACATTTCTGGCCCGAAAGTCATAGTCGCGAGGTCAAAATTCCCGGCGTTCCGACTGACGATGTGGTCACCGGAGTAATCGTGTCTAAAATCAGTCTGCGTCCAATTCCCGGACTGGCCCCGAATGAGAACGTCCCCGAGGCCGGTGGTGGTAGGAAATGCTTTCTGCCTCCAGTCCGCGTCTTTTGAAACGTTAAATTCGTTACACAGTCTTTCAAACGCCATACGGTCGTATGCGTTGGAAATGGGATCCCAGGTGTCGTCTTGAGGTAGAGAAATGCCTAGTTCTTTGAGAATCCTCCTAATAGTATAATACGTGTGAAAGTTGTAGACACCTCGGAGCATGATATTCTTGGATGTTAGATGGTCTTTATGTGAAACTCCACACCCGGCTGTTGCGCACCATACAGCAAAATTTAACTGGTTCTGCCAAAACTGCATCGGTGTGGCTTTCCACCCGTTTACTGCCTCCATCGTAGTAATCTTGGGCAGCCTATATTTCTCAAACGTGTTAGGGAAATTGGTGGCAAAGCCACTGTCCGGTCTAACCGTTACGGTTGGGTGTACAAGGCGGTTAACAACGTCTTTTTGCGTGTATTTACCACCGACCATGTACTTTGCATTGGAGTTAAAGCTAAATGCTTTTGTATCCATTGAAAGATATTATTATGTTTGCTACTATCACTAATGTTCAAAAAGGGAGTTGTGAACTTCAAAAATTAATAGACAACTGCTGCGGACAACGCCGGGTAGGCCTTAGATCAATCACGTTCACGGTCGGGTGGAAAAACGTTGAAACGCTCGAGTTTTTCACATCAGAAGTCGAGGGTGTAAGCCCTGTGGCTTTCGGAAACTACCTCATAACTGAACCAGTGACCTCAGGATTTCGTAGAATCCAGATGCTATAGTACCTCACGGTCTTTGGAGTTTCGGAGATCTCCAAGCTTTTGTCGCGGAGAAGATTCCTGGTGTAGTCACTCTCGCAATCTCGAAAGCCACGGGGCTCACGACATTGACCGTTGATAGGCGTTTAAGGATCTCACCGGGGTTGGGCTCACTGTTAGGATTTAAAATAACATACCCTTACAACGATGACGGAGTGTTTGATCCTGGCGAGCACGTCGGCACGACCCCTGTGAACTTCGCCGTCACGAAAACTCTCGGGGTGCACCTGGATCGGGTGAACACATCGTACAACACGGTAGACGTCACTCCCACCACATTACTGAAAACCGTGCCCGCCAGCGACTGTTTCTATGGTGAGACCCTGACCTTAGACTTCCCACACCCCGAGATGAAAGTTTTGGAATCGGGACACATCCACGAGTTGAAGATTTCTATTCTCGATGATAAAGGGCGAGAGTTGAAGAACGATTACCCGATTTCGGTCGTCCTAGAAATTTCAAATTAATTAATTTTAAGAAAATTATTTAGAATTAAACACATGTTCGTAATATATATATTATCAACATAATTGAAAATGAGTATATACGGACCAGGTAGTTCTTCCGATTGGGTGACAAATTCAAAGAATTTGGAACCGACAGAAGGGGAATTCATCCCGACAGAGGGCGACTTTTTAACTACCCAAAAAACAAAGGCCTTGATCAATAGAACTATATCGAGGGCCACGGACGAGATTCACAAGAGTCTACTGTCACAACTTAGAGAATATGCCCTGGCTGTGAATACACAAAGTCGTGAAGAAACGCATACGGAACTAAACGAACTAGACAAAAAAATAACCAAATTTCGAAAAGAGGCCCGGTCGGGTATTGAGAAAGTCCGAGAAGACCACCAGGCGGACCTTACGGAGGCTTATGATGCGTTGCTCTTAAAGGACACTCTCATCAGTGAAGCGACACTTACCGAACTAGACGGGAAAATAACAAAATTTTGAAAAGAGACCAGGTCGGATATTGATAAAGTCCGAGAAGACCGCCAGGCGGCCCTTACGGAGGGTTATGATACGTTGCGCTTAGAGGACTCTCTCATCAGAAAAGCGGCACTTACCGAACTAGACAAAAAAATAACCAAATTTCGAAAAGAGGCCACGTCGGGTATTGAGAAAACCCGAGAAGACCACCAGGCGGACCTTACGGAGGCTTATAGGGTGTTGCGCTTAGAGGACTCTCTCAGCAAAGAAGCGGCGGTTGTTGAACTAGACGGAAAAATAACCAAATTTCGAAAAGAGACCCGGTCGGGTATTGATAAAGTCCGAGAAGACCACCAGTCGAACCTTGCGGAGGCCCTTGCGGAGGCTTATGATGTGTTGCGCTTAGAGGACTCTCTCAGCAAAGAAGCTACACTTACTGAACTAGACGGGACAATAGCCGAATTTCTGAAGAGACCAGGTCGGGGGTTGAGGGGGTCCGAGAACCACAAGGAGGCCATTGCGGAGGCTTATGGGGCGTTGCACTCATAGAAGCGGACTAACTCTAACAAAGAGAGGCCCGGCCAACGGGTTATTGTGAAACCCGAAGACGGATTAACATTTCGAGAGGCTCGGTGAACTGAAGGGGGTCGAAAAGACCCGGCGGGTATTGAGAAAGCCCGAGAAGCCACCAGGCGGACCTTGCGTGCTATCACAGCTTAGACGATTGCGTTGCGCTCAGAGGACTCTCTCAGAGAAGCGGCGGTTGGTGAACTAGACGGAAAAAATAACGAATTTCGAAAAGAGCCCGGTTCGGGTATTGAGAAAGCCCGAGAAGACCACCAGGCAGCCCTTGCGAAGGCTTATGAAGCGTTTTGCGCTCAGAGGACACTCTCATCAGAGAAGCGGCAGTTGCTGAACTAGACGGGAAAATAACCGAATTTCAAAAAGAAGCCCGGTCGGGTGTTCAGAAAGCCCTAAAAGGCCACCAGGCGACCATTACGGAGGCTTATGATGCGTTGCGCTTAGAGGACTCTCTCAGTAGAGAAGCGGCACTTACCGAACTAGACGGAAAGATAACCGAAGTTTCCGATAAACTGAAACATGATCGTATAGCCGCGACCAAAGCTCTTGAGGAGGCCTCTTATAATATTCGTACTGAGGCATATAACGCAAACAGTGCGCTTGCCGGAATAGTGCGACAATGAAAACGCTAAAACGTGCCATCACAGTTTGGGCTGAGAAGCGGGGCCCATTGGTTGAGGGGCACTATGAATATTCGTTCGGTGCCAAATAAAGCGAGTAATAAAATGTGGGGGATACACTATGACAGCCGCGGGTGAAGTTATCCAAATGGCGGTCTTGCTCGGTTAATGGTAGTGGTAAACCTGTGGGGGCGCTGGTCGCGATAAATATTGTAGTAGATGGGGAAGAACGGGGGGTTGGAGTCACTAAAATCTCTGGAGATAGTTCGACGGTGGTTTCGTTCTCAGGTTATGATCGAATTAGACTTTCCTTTCCAAAGGTAGTGTTATTAACTTTGTTACGAAAATCGGTGACACAGAGAGTTCTTCCACTATTGTCTCGTTGTTAATTGAACTTATTTTGTAAATACTAATATATTGAAATAAATTTGTAAAATTTAAATATGAACGAATCAACGCTTCCAATTGTCAATACCACTCCATCAACACTGTGTACAATTAACGAAAGAAGTTCAGATTTTAGGTTGAATAATATCGTCGCTATGCAGGATATTTTAGTTAGAGAATATACAAATAGAAAAGAAACGCTAAAAAATATAGGCGCGCGGTGAACATGGCTGAAGTATCTAGCACGGCTCTGGCGAGTGTTTCTGTGTTGTGTGGGGCGGGGACAGCTGCAACTATATCCACCATTATAACGGTTCCTGTAGCGGGGATTTTATGTGCGGTGTCGGCCGTTTCTGGGTTGTTGTGTATGGTAATTAGGGCGTCGGGTGGAAAACTCGAGAAAAAATGTAGAAAACATGATAGAATATCTGCTTTCTCGCCAGGTCGAAGAAAAATACCATCGACGTTATGGTGTCCAAAGCGTTGGCCGATAAGAAAATATCAAATTTAGAGTTTGAATCCGTGGTGGAAGAAATGGGGAGATATGAACAATTAAAAAATGATATAAGAATCAAAGCGCGCGCCACCATGCCCAAGATTGAGTGTACTGATTGGGATAAATTTAGGGAAAAACTTGGAGATAAAGTCGGAAGAAATGTTACAGCACCATTGTGATATTTTATATTTAAAAATTAATTTTCACATACCTATACAACATGTGTTTTTCACTGAGAATTACGCCGTAATCGCATAACAAATTCAGTCTAGGATTACACTGTAATCGCCTGTGTAAATTGATACACTCGGCTCTGTTTACCTCGGCTATCAATTTACGCATGGTTCATAACCCTTGTAATTGAAACATTGTCGTAAATCGATAATTGTACAACACTTGGTAATGTTTATCATAACAGCCTACATGGTCGTGTGGGTTAAGGCGATAATCTATAGAGACGAGGGTCGTGGGTTCGCGCCGCGGTTGGAGCTAAACATTTTTATTTATTTATTTCTATCCCTACAAATGTGGTCGCTATGGTAAACAACTGCATGACAACGACGTTCGGAGTCCGACCGCTTGAGGTTGATGAAAAATAAATTGCCAGTTTACAAAAAAAATAAAAATGAGCAGACAACTCCGGCCGTTGTCATGGTAAACAACTGCATGACAACGGCGTTCCGAGTCCGACCGCTCGAGGTTGATGAAAAATAATTTCAGATAGCCCGTTTACATACCTGCGATAAGAAAAATACACTCGGCTATAAATTAATTAGTATTTTTTTTTTTCAATAATAATTTTTCAATATCTTTATAAGCGATATCGTAGAAATGTACATTCGTAAACGAATCGTTGGGTTTTAAAATTTTTGTATAATACACCTTAGTTTCATATCCGATACGCATTATCCGTCTTAATGTTTGTATTTGCCTCTTGTATAGTTGACATAATTGCCGGTATAATATTGTAAATGTAACGTTTTTATCGGAGCGTAATAAATTACGCTGGTATTTCATGTATTCGATATCGCCTAGTGTTCTCATTTTATAGAATTTATATACAGGATTATAACCCCCGTAAGCTTCGTAAACTTCTTCAACACAGTCATTAAAAATTTTCAATTCAAATTGTATTGTATTATCCATTTTCTCTAATAATATTGGTACTTGTTTTTTCTGTTCAATTGGACGTGAAAAAAACATGATGTATTTATGACACCAATATATACTTTCAAAAGTCAATTACCAATATAATTGGGACTCCCTCTTTTCAAAATTATTTTCTCCAAAAATTCATAAATTTGCTGTCGGGAGACCCAATTTTCCTCGTTAACCAATTTTTTGATTTTCGGGGGTGGTGGGGGTATTATAGAGGGTTATAAATGATATCACGGTAGGTGGTATCATTTTGACTCCCTTACTACTACTGTAGTATAAACAATTAAAAAATATCATGCCTCATTTGCATATGAAAATAGCCTGAGCGATAAACTATCACACTGTACTGTAAGCTGTACAGGCCTGTAAATTAAGACACCCACAAGATGGCGTACTTGAAAAAACGTGAACGGTAAGTGTATTGTGATGCTACTTTACGCTTTTAACCTTTACGTATTTTATTATTTGCCTGTTTCCCGGTTCTGGCCTAATGATATAACCAAATTATATAGCACACCACGGAACCAGCTTTACCGGATTTAGTTACGCACGGGCGCCTTATTTACTTCATGAGCACATGTGCTCTGTCTCTTTTATGCACTAGACATCGACACAAACGGACCGGTACTTATAACCCCCACCTCCTTTGTGCCATGTGCATTGAGCCCTGCAGGTAAGTATAACTTTCCTGTGAGGTAAGCATTTATTGCTATATTACGGCGATAAGCATTTATTGCCTGTGAACCACATGCAACTGTTACAGACTGTCGTGCATATTATAATATCCCACCACTCGGGCAAATTACAACAATGGCGCTGCTGACCAGGGTTAGTTCCTGAGCTAATTACTATTGCTCTGTGACCAATGTCTGTTCCTGGTTCTCAGTAATATTCCCTACTGAACACGGTAGGTAATCTAACAATTTTCATTGCAGACGAGATACAAGTCAGAAAATTTTCTGGTGCAAAAATATTACTTTTGCAATAGATATTCTGATATTTCTTCGTCTGTGGTGATTTCTCGCGGTCACAGTCTGTGACAGTCTGTCGTTATTTCATAATTTAATTGTGAAGTAATCATATTCCTTGTTCTTTGAAATGTAAGTGTATTTTGTTGCATATAATTGAGAAACAAAATTTCTTTACCTATATTGCCATATATTGCGGTATAATTCACACATAAACTTGCCCCGTTTCATGTTCTTGCTTTGTCGTTAAATCGCTTTAAAAAAATAAAAAATTATTGCATAATATCGGCTAGTGAGTCCACAACAGTTGATGTCTGTAATTACTTTATTTGTCGTAACCCGTAACATTGTTTTGTCATTATAACTGGTAAATTTCAGGAAATTGTCACATACTTTCTATGAAGAATTTGATATTTTGATACGCCGTTTTATTGTGATATATTTTTGTCATTATAAGCGACACATTTTCAGGAAATTGTCACATATTTTTGCTGAAATATTTGATATTCTGATAGTCGTTCCCTGGTGATATGTTTGTCACAAGCGGTGAATTATTTCAAGAAATTGTTACATATATTCTATGAAATATTTGATATCTTGATAACATCCGGTACTGTTGATAAATTTGTTTTGCGCGGTTACTGAAACTTTATTGTATAGCATTCATCGATCATGTTGTGATTTTGTTTTGTATTTGTTCAGTTCTGTTCTGTTTGTGTGGATAACTGATCCTGAGAATAGTGCTGCAGTAGCCATTGCTTGTCGTAAAAGGCGACTAAACTGGCTTAACGATTGGGTTCATACTTTCCGGAACCCACTATACCGGATTTGGCCCTCATGTACATTTTTGGCTTTCTTGTATGTGAGAGTTGAGTCGGGCTATGCCCCATATATAAAAGTAAGATTAGCGCTAATCCTATTACTTTTAGGGGATGGGATAAATGATGCTGGTGTGGCGAGGGCCTGGCACCAGATCAGGTTGTTCTAATTTCAGGACTGAATATATATTTTGATTGTAAATATTGAGTTCTGAAGTTGGGATTTACCCCCCTTGGACAGGTGGATATGGGACTCGACCCCGTTGACCCGTCTGCGTGTAGACTCCCTGAGGCTTGTACCTCTATGTCAGAAAAGCGGACGTTAAACCCTATTCACTCACTCACTCACTGTTTGTGTGGATACGGAAATAAAGATTTACAACTAAGACTTGTGTTATTTTTCACATTTCTGTTTCAGCACTGTTTCATGTTTTGTTTTATGTGTGTGTGTTTGAACACTCTACCCTCACAATGGACACAGAAACTATAGACTCAAAATTTGATAGAATTTTCGAACTTTTGAGTTCTTTGCGCTCTGTTTCAACAACACACAAAGCTAAAATTGAAGAGAGGGAGAGTGCTAGTAAGAGTGTGCATTCTCCTGTTGTGAATGAGTGTGTAGCTGAGTTGGAGTGCGTGTCTCCATTTTGTGAAAATGTGCGAGAACGTGTGATTGTGAGTGAGTCTGGGAGCTCGAGTGATACACATTCAGGGTTGGTACACGAACCGGTGGTCATCACTGACTCTGTACCTTTTCTGGTCGTGGCTTCTCGATCTTGTGAGTGTGAATTGGAGTGTGATTGTGGAATTACACCAGTGGAAAGTAAGTGCAGATTGTGGAGTGAAAGGGACGTGTCATCAGGGGTAGGGTCAGGCCTTGTACAGCACAAAGACACGTGCGAAAGCGTATGTGAGTGTTTGACAAATGCATGCGAGTGTGAAATTCCCAGTTTGGAGAGTTTGCAGAGTATGCATGGTGTGTGTGATTTTGGGTGTGAACGTGAGGTGCCTTCCGTGTCTGATTCAACACCTGTAGAGTGGAGTGACACCTGTGTGAATGAACCTGAGTGTTCTGACGGCCTGCATGTGAGTGTGGTTGATCAGAGTAATTGTGCGAGTGTGTTTGTGTGTATGGCCAGTCCATCCACAGGGTTTGTGCCGGTGCTCAAAGCAACGAGTTACTCTTGCACACCACTTGAAGTCGAGAAGTGGTACGCCACTCTTAGGCATGTGCTAGAATGGTTGTTCGGGTGGCACCACCAGACTAGGCCACCTGAAATATGTTTTTAATTTGAACGTGTGTCATTCATCTTTCATTAGTCAACCATTTGTCCTTGTACTTTGTATTGTATATCCATAACACAATTATGTATCCATTTATTGTTTTGTCAACAATTCATTACATAATTCTGTTTCCATTTATTGTTATTGTCAATGTCATACATTTTCATTGTTCATTGAATTCCAGTTATCACAGTTAATAAAATAACAAATGTGATAGTACTAAGCACATATCCTTGCAGAAATCCATTTCAATACCTTTTGTAACATTTATATTGTTACAGTTATTTCTTCTCTATTTTTCAAACTTGCCATTTCATATTCAAAATAAATTGACTAGCCATTTATCGCGTATCCCTGCGGAACACCATTTTGTAATACTTTGTAGTTTTAATGAGTCCGTTGTTAGGTATTTTTAAAACATTTTGTGTTCATTGTTGATGTTCATATTTCATGAATCTTATGAAATTTACATTGTATTACCTTCAATTTAAATTTGGTATTTAATTAACAATTTACATAGTTCAAGTTGTATTCATTGGAAGAGTGTTCATACTAGTTACAAAAAAGCAACTTTACTTAATCATAACAACAATAGTAATAATCATAATTGTTCAACCTGTGCTAACTTAACTTGGATTGTTTATCAGGCTTTGTTGCGTTTTAGGTTGTCATTTTCTGGTAGCACATGTTTGATGTGTAACTGTGCGGACATCTTTCATTGTCTTTGTCTTTTGCCTCAATCAATCTGCTATGTTTAGGAATGACCACTGCATCTGATCTCTGCTCACATCATATAGTAGACGTACATAATTTTATTATGTGACATGGAGAATTAAAGTAATTCTCAGAATATACAGTGTCAAAGACACCGACATAGTATGTACCAGTTAAACTGGGCATCTCTAATGTGACATGCGAGACATTTGCAGGGCGGCATGCTGAAAAGGGTGCCAGTTATTTACTGAAAAGTAAAATAATTATACAATATGAGCTTGTGGCAAAAGATGATTGCGATGACGTGGCCCGTATCTGTGTGCTCACTTACATGCACTTTCTAGACTTCTTTGGCAAATGAACACAGATGTGGTTTGCATTCAATTCTATGTTGTGTTATTACAGTTTGATTATAATTGTATTGTAAACACTATAAACTCTTCTAGTGGGTATGACTCTTTCATCCATTTCTGAAATGTAATTTACAATAATTATCTTCATATCATTTATCTTGTTTCAAGCAGTTCATAGGTGATCTATTACATCTTTTTCATTCCAACAGCATTTCTTTTTAGTAAAACGGGGAGGAAAGCAGTGAACCACTTTATTCCCTTCCTAAGCTTTTACACATTGCTCATTGTTTGTTTAATGTCTTCCAATTACCGGTGAACACAATCATTAAATCAGTCTGTCCACCAAATCAGTAAACACATAGTTTATGTTTGTCCCAAATGTATATGACCTTGCTGTTAAACAAATGTAAAACCTCAATAAATCTAACACACATGAACCCCAATCAATTCAATTTATCTCTGTATGTCCTAACCAATTAATCATTATGGGTGCTGCAATATCCGAATGAAACCAGTTTGTTATGTTGTTCAATTTGGCGATGGAGAACCTCTATCGGGTGGATTTTGAACCGCTGGTACCAGCGACTCTTCCATCTATATTGGGGGTGATCCAGATCTGAGCTGCACGACTATAGCCTGTGCTCCTGTGACAGACCTGTCTCCATATTGGGTTATTCAGCAGAGGAACCGCTGGCCGTCAGTTACTCCTGACTGAATGTGACAGATCAGATCTTCCACAGGCGAAACAATATTTCGTATTCTCTGTGACCGTGTGAGTGAAAGGGTGTGAAAGTGAATTTGGCTATTCATGCGAGAATGAAGGTCGATATGAGTGAAAGATTGACCCTTCGTGAACTATATGTACATTGTGTGTAATGTCATTATATATTTACATTTATCTTTGGCAATTTTCCATAAACAAAAAATCAGTCCAATTTTAATGGTAGCCATTAATGGTAGTTTGTATAATGTATCTGTGCTATATGTTTAATTGTTTATGCTATCTAGTACTGACGTATGAGCCTACTCACAAATACTATTTAACAACACATGATACGGTAACTCTTACAGCATTTCTGTTGTAGTCTCCTTGTCTTTAATAACAAAGGCATGTAATTTGTAAATGTATACATTTCGTCTTGCTCTGCATAGAAAACTGCAGATTTGTTGAATCCATGCACTGTGCTAGATAGCTCATCACCTCATTCCATGTTCATATATCACCCATAGATAAAACATATAAAATAAAATAAAAACCAATATAAAATATAAAAATAATAAAAAACATATGTGTCATTTTAATACTAGTGTTTTTCTAATATTGATACTTCCATCCTAGAGAGACCCTAGTCATTCATCTATTTTGTATATTTAATTATGTTCCGCCGGAGAACTGGTACTACCCAGTAGATATCCGTTGGACTGCTAAGTCTGACGGATACGCTTCTTAACCACGTCAGCCCCCGTCTGCGTGTAGACTCCCTGAGGCTTGTACCTCTATGTCAGAAAAGCGGACGTTAAACCCTATTCACTCACTCACTTAACCACGTCAGCTAATTTACGGTACTTGCTGCACTTCTCTTTAACAAAACGGGGAGGAGTGTTGTGATGCTACTTTACGCTTTTAACCTTTACGTATTTTATTATTGCCTGTTTCCCGGTTCTGGCCTAATGATATAACCAAATTATATAGCACACCACGGAACCAGCTTTACCGGATTTAGTTACGCACGGGCGCCTTATTTACTTCATGAGCACATGTGCTCTGTCTCTTTTATGCACTAGACATCGACACAAACGGACCGGTACTTATAACCCCCACCTCCTTTGTGCCATGTGCATTGAGCCCTGCAGGTAAGTATAACTTTCCTGTGAGGTAAGCATTTATTGCTATATTACGGCGATAAGCATTTATTGCCTGTGAACCACATGCAACTGTTACAGACTGTCGTGCATATTATAATATCCCACCACTCGGGCAAATTACAACAAGTGCTTCAATTTTTACTGTTTTCCCCTTTAAAACTAGCAAAAATCACTAAACGTGGTAATCCTGTGTATAAATGTTGTCTTAACCCTCGGTTGCTCTTGTCAGGGTCTATCTCTCGCCAATATAAGCAGGAACGACGAAAAAACATGAACTTTTTGAAAATGAAGCGAGAGGATGGTCTTTACTGAGCTCGCATACAGTCATTTCTGCATGAACTTTGAATCTGTCACTTGATATTACATCATTGATTGATGCTCTTTCCGAATATGTGCCCTCGTTTCCATACTTTAATTGCAAATATCTAAAAAAATCACCACTGGATGGTAAAGACGCCGGAAGCCAGTGGAGCAAAAATATGTCCGTACGTTTCAAGACATCGACAGTTTCGCACAAATACTGTACGGTATAGACGCCGGAATCTGTACGGAACAGACATTTGCCATGCATGGCGCCAGTGAAACACGAAGTTGACTATACTATGTAAGTCGAACATCGCGAATTTTTGGGCCATATGCACATCCATGTGGAGAGTTACTGATAATATTGGAAAATCGCCTGGGAAAATAACGGTTTCCCTATATAATTTCATGATTCTGGGACACTTATAATAAACATTTACGGATCGCTTGAAGTTTAAATGCAAACTTGAAGTTTAAATGCAAATTTATATGGTTGGAGAGTAAATAAAAATATTATGTGTTTGCTTAGTATTTACATTATTCTAACAACAATATTTTCTCTGATGAATATGATGTATCGTAGTGTGAAATCTATTGGATATCCCGTAAGTTACGATGACTAAATTTGTGTCACGTGGCCAGTTTAGGTCACGCCGACTTCCAGCTATGTAAGCACTGTAAGCTTGTCACAGTTATTCGGTTGTGTATGAAGGAAAAAACATCAAATAACACTACCAGAAGACACCGCTTAGTAAGGTAAAACAAAACATTTGTATCTGTTCATTATGTTATTTGTAAATCTCAATGATTTATACATTTGCAAACAGTGGTACAAGTTCATATACATGTATAATATATATTCTGCAACATTTAAAAGGCTTAACTTGACGTCCAAATACAGGAGGCTGCATTGTTTGGTTCAATGGTAGCTTGGCTGGACCGGTAATACAAACTACAGGAGGCTGCATTGGTTCAATGGTAGCGCGCTGGATCAGTAATCCAGAGACCCATGGTTTGACCCCCGGCTACGACGAGACCGATGTTCCACTTGAAATCCACCCTTTAAAGTCTCATCCGACATACCAGTGGGATGGAAATACTATTTTAAGAATTATTCCTGTGGTGCTGACGTTCAATAACATAATTATCCCCTAGGCCGCGGCACATCTCTTATAAATATGAAATAGTGTTGCGTGATATTATGCCGCCGCCACCAAATGGTGAGGGGGAGGGGAGTCGTATAGTGTTCCGGCGTATGTCCCGAAACCTAATGGTCCTCTATTTCCCTGCAACAAATCCACGATCGTCCCGCCCCTGCTAAGCTCAGAGTCAAGGTACATACTTGGTACATTTGAAACCTTAACGCTCGTATAAATATCTTATAATGCACTGATCTGCTTGATATTTCGCACACACATTGCTCTACCGCTCTATGAAAAATCCATGATCGTCCTGCCCCTGCTAAGCCCAGGGTCAAGGTCACATACTTGATGCATTTGAAAGTCGGGTAAGTGTCTTATAAAGTACATGTATGTTTCCTTGCATAGATCTGCTTGATATTTCACACACCCATTGCTCTGATGGTCTGCTTTCATGCTGTGACAAATCCACGCTTCTCTGGCCCTCTGTGTTTTCAAATGTGCTTCGTTATTTTTGGCTGCCAGTGGGGGCATTCGTGTGCCGACAGGCCACATAGCTAGTTTTTAGGCGGGCGGCGAGCCCGCCGCCCGCCGGCGGGCGGTGGTCGGCGTCCACAATCAATGTTAATTTTTCTGTTAAATGTCCATTTCTCCGTTACTGTACAACCTAGCACTACCAAACTTTGACAGCTTCATAAGCAAGGGGTGCCCACCACATACCACTATCCAACATGTGACCTTTTTTTTTACCTTCACCTATTTTTTCCGCATGAACGACTTAACCATTTTCAACGTTAATGTTTCCTGTTTACAATGGTAAGTTTTTGTGTTTATGTCCATTTCTCTGTTTCTTTACAACCTGGAACCACCATACTTGACTTCTTCATAACTACAGGGTTCAATTTTCGCGTCTATTTTTTTTCCTTCAAGAAGTTGCCCAAACACAACGTGCAAATTAAATTATCTGATGCAGAAAACAATATTAGTATTTTGTCATGTTTGTGCCATTGTATTATCTGTTACCCAAGTATCTATGCCTTGAAAAAACCTGGCCTTCGTGGCTTTGCCTCGTTTCTTGTTCTTTTTTAAATGGTACGCGGAGCATACATCAAATTTACTTACGGGTGTTCCTTCAAGTTATGGTCATTTATGCTATAATTATATAGATAACAGGCGTGGATACAGAAATAATTGCAAGGGGGGGGGTCTGTAATTACACTATGCCGACCTCTGCGAGCGTGACCGTAAAGTAGGGGGGTCTGGGAAATTTTTAGATGCCAGATCGCCGCAGATGCGATTTCCTGACACCTAGGCCACGAAAAAAGTCATCCAACTATTCGAGTATTGTAGATTTTCGTCTTTTTTTTTTTTCCGGACCCCCCCCCCTGTATCCGTGCCTGGACAGATCAGAGTTGATTGTGTGTGGGCAGCTGCGGAAATTCCATTACTTTTCGAAGAACCCTCTAATTTTATGTACCCTGGAACAGTTTGTACGGGTTATGTATAGTCGCCAACCTGTCCGTCCATCCGTACGTCCGACATTTGCGTTAACATTTTGTTTGATATATTTACTATCTCTGTAACCGTAAGTCGGGTTGGCTTGAAACTTCATATACTTATTGGTGGGTGGCAGGTGGGAGCATACGATGGGTAATTTAGCGATCGGGATTCATCCGAACGGAGAGCTGGTTTGGCCCTCAGGTACGTCTTTGGCATTCTTGTATGTGAGAGTTTAATCTGGTTATACCCCATGTATGAGTAATACCATTATTCCTAATCCTACAGCCTACGCTCGTTTACTCGGAAGTCGATCGGACTGTGATAAATAGTTCGACGTAACGAAATCTGAACAGGACCTCGAAATATTGCCGTTACGGGACGCAACTCCCATCGACCTGCGACACACGGAGTTACACTTTTGCAACTCTAATGTGTTTACTTGCGATTGCCTATACACGCATGTGTGTAGTCGAACTAAATATACACATCTGTATTATCAGGGTGGAACAAGAAAAGACAATTTAAAGCAGTAAAGTAACATTTTATTATGTTTAATAAAAGCATGTAAACCGGAAATTAACAAGTTGTTGTGCATACCGGACTTGATTATATATACACACAGCATTTATCAATCGGAGGGTGAATGCGAGTCTATATACTCAGTCTATATACTCGGGCAACATTTCGCATCTGATGACACATGCAAACGAGTCGGGACAAGTTGGATTTCAGAAAACCATCTTTATTGTATCACGATTTTTGATTGAAACGAAATGCGGGAAAATTTTCCGTACATTGTTTTGAATGTTGACATGGTGTGACAACTTTTGAAGTGATTTAACCCCTGCAGAAATAAATCGCAGCTTTTTCAAAATCATATGAATTCGTACGAATTCGTACAAATTCACATGTTTTAGCACCTTGCAAAATCATAGTTTCAAAATCTTACGAATTTGTATGATTTGAGTTGCGAAAACATGCGATTTAGTGAGACTTTATTTCTGCAGTTTTCCTAATCTGTGAAAACATGCAATTTCGTGAGAATTTAAATCTGCAGGATTTTTCAAATTTTCATTTTGAGAAAACATGCGATTTTGTGAGAATTTAAATCTGCACTGAAAGAGGTAGCAAAAAGCTAGAAGCTGCAACTAAATTACTTTCATATTGGTGACTATTAAATGGTAGATAGATAAATGGTACCTTTTTGAACAATTTAAACTTGTTATGTTGAAAACAGTAACTATTCACATGTTGATTGAATACAAGATGTCTTTAAACTCTCTATATTGCAACTTGTGTACAAGTATGACTGGGTATACCCAGGCAAAATACGACCATGGTCAACCAAGGTCAACCACTGCCAAGCACAGTTGACAATGGTTGAACCATGGTCAACCGTCCTTTTTCATCACAATCGACCATGGTATTGAAAAAGCCATGGTTGACCATGGTTACTAACCATGGTTAACCATGCTTTAAATGATGCACACCCGCGAATAAAAAATGACCATGGTCAGTGACCATGGTTAACAATGGTTTTGGTGATATTCAACCACGGTCCAGTTTTGACCATGTTTGACCATGGTTCCTAACCATGCTCACCATGGTTATTAACCATGGTCAGCCAGATCAGCCATGCTTTTACTGATTTACAACCATGGTCAACCAATGACCATGGCCATTTTTTTTGTGATATGCAGTACTTAGTGATATACCAGTTTTCACCATGGTTCACCTTGCTTGCTGTACATTGACCAAGGTCATCAATGATTTTGGTGGTGTACAACTATGGCCCATTTCTAACCCGGATTGCTGACTTATCAACTATGCCTTCTAACCAATATACAATGATTATAAGTTAAATTTATACCGGGTATGGAAGGCCATCGAGCCAATTCCCACCCTTAAATATAAGCACAACAATTATAAGTTAATGATTACCGGTATGTCAAATGACAAAGGTCAACCAACAACAATGCACATTTTTTTACTTTTTACATTTTTACATGATCCAGATTTAAAGGGGTGTATAGGTGTTTAATGGGGAAAAAATAAAACAGACACTAAATTGTGCCATTCAGTCACTATTTACATTCTGCATGCAATATGCCACGATACCAGTTAAAACGAAGGTAAAAGTAAATGTAAAAGTAAAATATGACGATGGTGGGATTCGAACACGCACGCACGCACGCACGCACGCACGCACGCACGCACGCACGCACGCACGCATGCACGCACGCACACACACACACACACACACACCTATGTGTCGGAACAATGCTCTCGCAGTCTTTGGCTGCAGAGATCGAGGCGAAAAATAAGCGCCTGAATTACAGACATACAACAACAACAACAACAACTAGAAGTTAAGATGTCACATGGTTTAAATTATTTAGGATTTAAACGTGAATTACTTCAATATGTAAGTCAACAATCAAACCACAGTACAATATTTCACAAGCAATGAAGTAGACTGGTAGAAAGGATTAAGACTAGTCTATGTATCATTTAAATCTATAGACCAATTCAGTGACCTTTGACCGCTTGACAACGGATGCGCGCACATAGAACACCGCGCATGCGCATTAGCCTGTAGGGCAAGAAGAACCAGGAAGTCGAACCAAGCGAAGCGAATTATTACAATAATGAGTGCTTATTTGAAGAGTTTATCTTTTGATAAACAGTCTCGGTACGTGCAGAAGTAAACGAGCGATAGGATAATTTACTGATCCTGATGCCGATGATCCATATATTTCATGGGAAAGGCGAACACACAGTGACACAAAGTGGGTGGATAATCCAACTTTATGGCCAGCAGTCGAGTATGGAGACATTTACTGCTATTTTGTTGATACGCCGGGGCCTTTCACTCGTGACAACATGCGTGCATATCGTTCACTGGAAGCATATGCGTTCTACATTGACGGTTGGGTGCAGACGTGTGAGCACAGGAGCAGTGGATCTGGCTACACTGTGATCAAAGCAAAAGTCCTCCGCTCGCAGGGTGTGTCACAAGATGCACACAATTAGTCAGGGGTCGCCATCAGGGAGTCGGACCATTCAATTGAGTGTGGACATTGTACCTGCATGGCTGGGTATGTATTTTGTAATACACCAGTACTGGCAGTAGATGTAAATTGTTGAAAATATTAGGCGCGACATTTATTTCCGACTAGTGGGAAATAGGTCTGTCGAAAACACGTGGGTTTGCCCGCTACCCACTCGCCAATTAAAAATGTACGTTGGTCTGGGTCTGCACTGGTCACAAATCAAATATTTGTTTGCTATCATGGACTTCATTGTCACATAAATTCTTCCGTAAGCCTTGATATGTATGTATATGAATGTATGTGCATACAATGGGCACTCGATCGCAGTCACAAGATTGTAGGTCTGTGTCGCAGTGTACTAACTCAGTCTAATAAAATTCATATTACACTAGTGTAATAAATATGCAAATGAGCTTGTTACAAAATCAGGTTTTATGACATCCTCAAGGTATCACTGTTCTTATGCAATAAATATAATCTAACACTTGAGTTGATTTAATATGATATTTATTAAACTCTTTAACTGATTTCATAAAAACACTTGGCATACTATAGTTGGTGTTCGACACTAATATTGTCCAGGGTGGCCGTTGATCCCTGATTTGTGTGATGAATTCCTGAAATTTAGGGGAAATGCTATTGATCCATATATTAAGGGATTCCTGGGATCCGTGGACAAATATGTTAGTGTCTAACACTGCATGATGATATCCTCGTTTCATATGAAATAAATAATATCAATAATATATTTATAATTAATATATCATATTAAATCTTCACTCGTGTAAGATATCCTCTATGTATTTGTCATGTGTTGTATGAGCTCACAGTAAATCCCAAAATCAGAAGTGAATGTATACAGAAAATATATATTCAGCCCTGCAATTAGAATAACCTGACCTGGTGCCAGGTGCTCGCTTAATCACTTAGCCCCACTCCCTAAAAGTAATAGTACCTAGTACTAATCTTACAACTTTATAATGGTTATAACCGGATTCTATTGTGGCGTCAGGATTCTGGTAAGGATGAAGCACATGTTAAAGTTAGGGTTAGTAAAAGCATGTCAAATATTTCACTTTTCAGCCATTTCACACTCTACATTGTACTAGAAGTTAAACATGTACTAATTATAATTTCAGTCTTGGTGAAGTGTGTTCCCATGTGGCTGCCATACTATTCAAGGTCGAGGCAAGTGTTCGACTCCGTCAGCAGACATCATGTACCTCTCTACCCTGCCAGTGGAACCAGACATACGTGAAGAAGGTTTGTTCAATATATTTATTACATGTATCAATATCATGAATATTGCATACAAATAAATTTGACTGTCGCTCTGAACTAAGTCTTATATTTATTATTATATGTACATAATTGTTGTAGTGACTGGATAAATGGGGCCTATGGGTTTGCAACCAGTGTAGATCCAGATCAGCAGTCTGATCAGGATCTGCAGTGTTTACCATTCCATCAATGAAACACCCGCCATGCATCTAACAATCAATTTAGATTATTTTGTTATAAGTCGACAGGAGTGTGCTTATTGATCACATGCTTCACTGGTCTCAAATCTCATAAGCCCCATTTCTCCAGTCACAGCCACAAATCATTTGTGAACTGTTTTATTTTTCATTTAGGAACATATTAACAACTAAATCAGCAATTTCAATAGTCTCATAAATCCAAGGGTCAAAACGGTCCATCGACCAGATGAAGAATCGCAAAAGATATTTTCTGTAAATTAAGTCAAAAGTTGATTGTTTTTACAGCAAATGTTTAATTCTATCATTCAATTTTGCGCTGAACATTTCGTCCACTTTCAATGTTATTTGCAGAAAAATACTGGTGTTTTTTTTTTAAAAATCTAATGCAAATTCCATAGGTCAATATGCATCAAAGGGTCACTATTGAAAATTCTGATTTTGCATTGCTCATTTCTTTTTAAACATGTTTAACAACGTGTCAACAGCTAAAGTCATTTTAGGCCGGGTTAACACGGTCAAATTTATTTATAGAATGGTGTTAAAATAAATAATATACAGCCTTGAAATTAGGAATACAACCCTCACCTGGTTGCCCGCCATAAACTAGAGTACACTTAGAAGCCCCACTCCTACCCTAAAAGGTAATATGATTAGTACTAATCTTACTACTTTTATAATGGGCATAACATCATTCAACTCTTGTATACCGGAAAGCCAAAAATGTACACGAGGGCCAAACCATGCAGATATCAGTTTCCGGTAAGAATGAAACCCATCATTAAAACTGCCCAATAATCGGATCAGATCCTACATTGCACCTGTATGCCCATGCCGCTGGGTCGGGTGGGGATCCCAAAAATCAGAACTGAATATTTACATAATTTATTTTTTATATATATCCCTGAAATTGGAATAACCTGATCTGGTGCCAGGTCCTCACACCAGCTTCATTTAGCCCCGCTCCATAAAAGTAATATGATTAGTACTAATCTTACTACTTTTACCTTCAACTACAGTCTTGTGATTCATTATTTTATTATGTATCTAAATATTTTTTCACCACCACTATCCATCAATTGTTTTCTTCGGTATTTTTTCAGTTAGAGCCGGCTCCATTGACTGAGATCAACTTTGATAAGCCATCTCGGGTAAAGAAGGCTCCCAGCCAGGTACATGTGCACGTGGACCCGCCATTAGACGACCCGACTGCTCTATTGAAAGACCTGAGGAAATGTGCTCCGGACGCTGTTGTTTTCACAGTTATTGACCCCAAACCGAGCGACATAAAACCAGACAACCTTCCATTGAACTTGTTCACTTTATACAACAAAGATTATGCCACTTTTAGTTCAGAACAAATTGAAATAACATGTAACGATACTCTTTGTAAAATTATGTCATCCATATCACATGAACAGAATGTTGAGCTAGAACGTGTTACACGTAAGCAAGCTGAAAGTGGACTTTGGCACACATATAGAGCTGGAAGAGTTACAAGCTCCAACTTCTATGCTGCGATGCATACAGCTTCAGAAAATCCGTCTGTATCACCGTTGAAAAAGATTGTTTTATGGTACGAATGTGTCCACCACTGCGACAAAATGGGGTACTGATCATGAAAATGTTGCTATGAAACATATGTTGAATTTTCTTCAAAATCCCACAATAACATCAGCGTCTCGAAGGCAGGATTTGTTGTCAGTGATTCTCATCCATATCTAGGTACTAGCCCAGATGGATTTGTACAGTGCGACTGTTGTGGTAAGGGCTGTGTGGAAATCAAATGTCCATTCAAATACAGGGATACTTCTCCATGCAGTGTTGTGGATGATTCATTTTGTCTGACAGAGCATGATCCTAATGATTACGGCCTTTGTGACGGTGCTCTCAAATACAACCATCCATATTTTTACCAAGTGCAGGGTCAGATGGGTATATGTGATCTTGACTATTGCGACTTTGTGTGCTTTACCCCTAAAGGTTTACATGTCGAGAGAATTTATTTGGATGTTCACTTTTTCCAACTGATGATCAAGAAGCTGTCTAATTTCTACAGCAAATGTGTTTTGCCTGAAGTATTAACTCATAAATTATTATGTGGAACTGAAGAAATTTCAACATTTATACCAAAATCCAAAAAAAGGAAAGCTGAATAAATTGTCTGTGGAATACTGACAAATCACACACATACGTTCTAGCTCAACATTCTGTTCATGTGTTATCAAGTTTACCAGGCAAGGGTAGGAAAAATGTGAAAGTGTTTAACATCCCAGCAACAGCTAAGGTCATATATAGAAGGGACCACAGTTTAAAGTCTCATCCAACATACCAGTTGTATGGAAATACTATTAAAGTATTTTTCTGCAAGGGTAGGAAACGCATAGAATTCCGAGGCTTGTTGAGGAATTCATACTATTTCCGAGCCTAACTTGATCAACTTTATAGAGAATACCAGGAGGTGTGTTTTTATATCAAGTTTACCCGACAAGGCTAGGAAACACGTATGAATTCCAAGGCTTGCCGAAGAATTCCTACCGAGCCTGATAAACGTGATGTAAAAATAAACTAGCATGTCATTCTGTTTATCATGTAAAATCACATGGTGTGTCTGATATACAGTCACACGTTTTACATGTAGTTCAAATTCTGTTCATGTAATATCAAGTTTACTAGTCAAGGCTAGGAAACGCGTATGAATTCCAAGGCTTTTCAAGGAATTATTACCGTTACAGAGCCGAGTCAGGTAAACTTGATGTTAAATGACAGTAGCATGGTTTTCTATTTATTACACAACATTTTTGGTTGCATGGAACAGATATTAGCCAGTTTCACCTATTGCAGCGTTTGACACAGACCGCTTAGAATTTGACAGAAAAAAACTAATACTATTTAGTGAAATTTGCAATATCCATTATATGTAGCCCAAGTCGATAGCAAGTCTGATTTCTGACAATAAATGTACCCATTTAAAATACATAAATCATGATCAATGATAACCCATACATCAAACATGTTGTATACTTTGGCATGCGATAATTGAAAGCACATTGTAAATAATTATCTTTGGAACATGTTATACTAAGTTTTATTAGTGTATAGTCATTGTTTGACATCTGTGTCAAACGCTACAAGAGATGCAACTGATCTATGGGTTGTACATAGTAAGATAGTTTTGTGACCAGTGTAGGTCCAGATCAGCCTGTGCATCAGCAGTCAGTCAGATCAGAATCTGCATTGTTCGCCTTTCCATCAATGAAACGGTCGATAATGATAAGGCCCATTTCTCCAGCCACAGCAACATACCATCACATTTAATAAGCAATAAGCAATCATGTTTGAATCAACTTATGATCAGATGTTAGGAAAGTTACCTATCATGTGCGTTTCATTATTTACATTGGAGGATCCACACCTAAACCTGAATGCTGGATCCACCCCTGCATGTCAATTTTAAAACTTTTCAGGCACATGAAATGATTTCCAGACATAACAATGCAGATATTCGTCCAAAATGTGTAATATCAATGTATAGAGGGAGTTTGGTACATGTAATGATGTTATTAAATATGGGCCCACCCGGATGAGAAAAGGTACCTTTCGACATGTGCCAACCAGCATAGTCCCAGATTAGCCTGTGCATCCCGTTGGGTCATGCTTGCTGCCATTCTCTCAATCAAATATTGGTTGTGGTCATGAATAACAGTTTTCAATTAAAATGTTGACTGGAATAGTAAAGTTATTATCAGGGTCCGAAAGGTGGCTTTTCTTAGTAGGTGGTCCATAAGTAGTACTTATTTCTCATGTGCACAGGTACTGGTTGTACAAGATTAAAATATTTATAACCACACTTGCAATTTATATTTTCTGGTAGTTGTGTTCGGCGATTAACATGGGTCCCTTGATTTGGCATGTACATTTAAGGTGACTAACATATTTCGGTTTGATGTACGATAAAACATCTCTTGTTAATATTAAACTGACAGAGGTATTCCATGTGGGGATTTATTCTTCATCTAAATTGATTGGCCCTAAATAATACTCTTTTGTGTTGATGGGCCGTTAAGCACCATTCCATTCCATGTGGGGAACATTGAAGGTTTGCTTAGCATTCTCCATGAAACCAGCTTGTATCGGATTGTATGCATGTTCCTCAATTCTATTGTGTTCATCTTATTTTTACCCTAATCATTTGATTGCCTACCACATCTAACAAACTATATTTTTACTTTCTTCTTCATCTAAATTGCTTGGCCGTAAATGATACTCTGACAGTCATATTCTGCGATTATCATGAATAACTTGGCTTTATCATGCTTATTGTTTACAAATTTGTACCACATGCTAGCAACTATGTACTGGCTAAAGCAATGGTGGATTAATGTTAACTACACCACTCACAAACACAACTCGCAAAATCTTTTTACAAGTGCCCTTTCCCTTCACAAATGTTATGGGCATTGGCCCACTAATGATCTTAAAATCCTTTATCCGACCAATGACCCGTTCAACGTGAATTCTCGCTCTTGACATTCTGTCTTGATTCTTCAACTTCTTCCTGTGCTGACAGCTGTTGTTTGCCTCTAGTAAAGGCCAGGCACAATTAATTCTACACTGCGTTGGGCAAAATCATCTTTCATGTTGAAGCCACGATCAGCCATCACAACATCACCTGGCACAAACAGATCTAGCAGGCCGCTTTCAACTGTTATTTTCTGGTCACTCACCCGTCCTCCCCAGCACTCTGATAAGAATGTCACAGCACCCGATGGACTGATACCTATCAAAATTTTGATGGTGTTATGTTTTTTGTAGTTTGAATAGGTCTGTGCACGTGCTTTCAGAGCAGTTGGACGTTCAATGAATACCTCTGTACAGTCGATAATACAGCATACTTTTTTGAATTTACTGTTCCGAAACACTTCAGGTAGCTGCCGTTCCTTGTCAAGTGGTGGCCATGTAACAAGTCCTCCTAGAGATGAATATAGGGCATTTAGCCAAACATGAAATATGTTAGTCACCGAAGCCTTACTTATACCAAATATGTAGGCCAGATCTTCCATTCCTGGATTGTGCCGTAATTTCATCAAGGTCATGAACATTTCGTCTTCAAATTCAATTTTGTATTTTTTCTATTACATTTTTTAACTGTGTGAATGAACACAGTCTCGAATATTAAATAATTAGCAGTCCAGTGTAGTAGTTAGTTTTTTACGTCATCATTTTCAATATATTTGTAACTAAACATTTCACGGATCTTCTCTTCAAGGTGTTTGTTTTCCATTTCCAGTGATAACAATTTTACATTTAAATTATTTATTATATTGCGTAGTTCGATGCTTTGATCACTGAGTGTTTTGCTCATCATTAGTAATGTGTTAATAAGATCTTCTTGTTTCTTTATTGTACAATTTTGTTGGTCATAAATATAGTTATCAGCATGTTCTACATGTACAGTAAATGTGAATGGTCGGTTTGAATCCCAACTTCCTTAGTCGTGACACTAGCCTGGCATGCACACGTTTTACTGGCAGTATCAAAATTTTCTACTTCCATCACACATTCTTCACCATAACTGGATAATTTCATGAGAGATATAGCAGCAACAGATTTTGATTTTTTTTCTCCTCTTGTCTTTTAAACGGTTGTAACCTGTTCACTTTCATTTGTAGAGTTTCTTTTCCTGTTTAAAAAAGGGGTGTGCTAGGAATATGGTTGGCAGGATAGTCTGTATCATTTACCATCTGAAGAAGGTCTACCTGCAACAACATATTGATCTTTGAGTATGCATCAGCTATATATATATATATATGGTTGTGACTGGAGAAATGGGGCTTATGGAATTTGTGACAAGTGTAGCTCCTGATCAAATAGCATACTCATGTAGCCCGATAACAATCCATATTGCTTGTTAGAAGCATTACAGGCGTGTCATTGATGGAATGGCGAACAGTACAGATCCTGATCAGACTGCAGATGCACTAGCTGATCTGGATCTACACTGGTCACAAAACCCAAAAACCACGTTTCTACAGTCACCACCACATATAATTATGTAAACAGGAGAAAAGCATTTTCTTAGTAATTTGACATGAAAGCCACATGTGTGGGCGACAGAATGAACATATGGATGTATATTAAAGGTACATGCCCACTCAGTAGGCACAAACTGTTCTTATTAGGAATTAAATAAGTGTATACTTGTGTCACTATTCCACCAGGTCTAACACTTTCGAGTGCCCGCTATACAGATATAATCATTTAGTAATATTTATTTTACTGATAGTGACGCGCGGTGGTATCAGGCTATTTTCATATGCAAATGAGGCTTGACATGTTTTAATTAATTATACTACTAATTAAATGTGGCACCTGAAAAAATATTATTTTCGACAGATTATAAGGTATGATCATTGCACATAAAAAATAAAATACAGTGAATAAATAGTAATGTCTGGACATTTTAAGGAAACACGGTTATCACCCCTGATATCAGTGTGGAAATTTACATCTGATATAAAATGTGGTAATGGTGAATGAATGTTTAGTTTGCCAGAAAAATGTATCAGATGATGTCTCTGGTATAAACTGTGCGCATCTACTCATCATAAGGAAGCTACATACCAAGTTTCACGTGTGTAGCTATTAGGGTTTAAAAGTGTTACCACTTACAAGGCAAAATTGCCAAATTCTAAGCCAAAAAGGGGGAGATAATCCATGACCCAGGGGTCAAATCGAAATAAACTTTGCGCATCCACTCATCATAAGGAAGCTACATACCAAGTTTCTGGTCTGTATCTACAACTGTTTAAAAGTTTTACGAGTTTTCTTATTCCAGCTTGGGTTAGCTTGATTTAAACTCAAATTTATGGCGGGGCGACACAGTCTCTGTGAGGTGAGCTGGCCAATCATATATTTTCTATTTAAGCTGTTTAACATTACCTTGAACAAAATGCTTGCTGCATATTCTATCATGAGGCTTTGGTTCCCACAGACCATCTGGACGTGAGCTAGTCTGGTCTGCTGCAGGAAAACGACCGACTTTCTGGATCCATTTGTCGCGCCTGTCCGGGTCCACAGATTGGTTCGGAAACCGAAACATTTTCACTGCTGATCCCGTCTCCCACCTCGCAGTGCAGCCAACAGCACAGCATGATGATGGCATTGTGAATATGTTAGTGTCTCATATAGATCTACACAATATTTGTATGATTAATTCCAGGCCTGTCATAATTCTACCAGTTTAATGCCAGAAATTTACTTAGCATATACCTACCAGAAAATAGGAAAATTTTCATAAAAATGGGCCTTGCATCTCTCAGTGGCAGCACAATTTACTCAAATATTTCCTTCATTTAAAAATAACATTTATAATTATAATATTTAATTTCTCTACACTATATCAATAGTATATCATGTAACAGGCACATATTGACAGAAAATAAGATTAAAACGCACAGTCGGTAGTGCACCATCACAATATATCCACTATTCCCAAAATGCTAATTCGAACAGGGGGAGATAATCGATGAAAGGGAAAGCGACTGATATAGCATTATTATAACAGATCGTTCCTCATTAAATATGTCTCAGTTGTCGAATCTGAAGTTAACACTTATCATTAACCCGGGCACATTTGAATTGTTTTGTACATAAGACACGCTAGAAACACCTGTGCATACATGGGCAGATCGAACTTCTGATGTGCTAAAAGTCTAAAAAGGTTTCATATATAAATTTGCCTCAAAACATTAAAATATGGGTCCTGGTATGAGCAAACTCATGACTGATAGTATAAGTATAGTCTAAACATTGTTATTATGATGTATACAGCTTTAATTATTAACACATATAATGATTACGTGAAGATTTGGGTTTGGGGTATCGTGCCATCCCATTTCAGGTGTTGTCAACGAGAGGGTGGACATTATTATCTCTATATCAACTCGAATTAAGCTTTCACTGCGGAGAATATTAATCAATAAATTAACTCACATCGTATAATTATCTCGTGTATTAATTAAAAGCGTTGTATTGTGTTTGTAAGTGTACCTAACATGGGTTAACGTTTGTCAGTATTTGTAATCTATTTTCATTTTCTGACCTCGACACATCAAAGCAAACTAGTGATTTGTTTCGACAAATTGCCGGATGTTTGAACACCAATACACATACGCGGGTAATATGAACACAAAGTTGGTAATCGGGCACAACACGGGAGAAATGACAGGCCTGTAATCTAATTAATCCGCTAAATTAACGATGACAGCAAACGACAACATTTCACTTCCGTGTTTTCTTTTGCCCTACAGGCCAATGCGCATGCGTAGCATTCCGGTGTTTCAGTAGAATTCTGCCTAGCGACACACTACGTGCTGGATAGGTCTATAAGAAAATTTTGAGTTCCTAATTATGAAAAAACTAACCAATAACCGACTGGATCCAGTAACCAACAAAATTAAGGGGTCTGATCATTATAATTTAATGGGATTGTCATGGCTGCCCATTAAATGTTTACATATTTGTGGCCATTAAAGTGTACATGATTAAGAGGTTTTTAATGGCATTTTTAATGGCATTTTAACAAAATAATTGAATGGCTATTTAATGGCCCATGCATCCAGTAGTGATGCATGCTACTGGACGCATTTGGACCATTTTTCTTGTGGTGCGTCACATATTTGAAAATATCGCACAGCTGGCCACACACAAACACAGATGGGTAGAGTAGAAAAATGCCACAGCTCACCAGTTTTTATCCAACATTTCTTACACAGTTATATTGGGGTTGAAGATCCTAAAATACATGTATGTTAAATATTGTCAAAACGTTAACTTTAGTTTATTATAGGCAAAAGTTATGCAGATCCATTAATAAACAAAACTTACAGCCAATATTTACGCTGACAATTTTTGGTGTGGACATTTTTAAGATGTATTATTAGAAGTAAGAGTCAAGTTTGTAAATGTCACACTCATTAGCGATTATTTAACTCTACCCAGGTACCGTATGTTTTTTTGTCTTACTTTAAAATGCTATGTCCTAAAATGTTGGGCATCCTACATACAAATGTATTATCATTGTCAATAACAATTTGGAAAACCTTTTCAGATATCATTGATATTTCCACTACTACTGTTGTATCACTAGATTTTCCTGACGGAATCTGCCTGATTTTCCAGGCGGAATTGCGTGGTTTTCCAGGCGGAATATAATATGCCTAGTTTTCATGCGGAATCCACCTGGTTTTCCAGGCGGAGTTCGCATGGTTTTCCAGTCTGGAATCCAGGTGGAAAATTTTGTACAAGCAGATAATCCCGGTGGGATATATACTGGGATCCCAGTGGGATATAGTGGGATCCCACTTAATCCCGGAATTTTCTCCCGCCAGGATATAAGTGGGATCCCGGTGGGATATTCACCGGGATTTAGTGAGATCCCACTTAATCCCGGAATTTTCTCCCGCCAGGAGGGTAAGTGGGATCCCGGTGGGATATAAACGGGATATTAACCGGGATTAAGTGGGATCCCACTTAACATCCCGGCGGATGCCCAGAACATGCCCTTACTGGTTTGCCACTCGCCATTATATTTTATACAGATACTTCAATATTCACTATGTTCGCCTTAGTAGGCTATATATGCTGCTGTACATGTATGTTATTTGAAATCTATCTCCAGATAGACAATCCAACAGTTGTCATGGTATAATGAATAAATATGTATTTGTATTGCAATTCTGTGTATTTAAACCTCTATAGCAATATTTACAAACAGTGTAAATCCGCGAGCCGTCTCATCAGGATCTGCACTGTTTGCAAGTATTGTTCATATTTGTCAAAGAAAAACATCCCATTTTTAGCTGGCGGGCGGCGGGCGGCGTCCACAATCAATGTTAAGTTTTCGTGTTTGAGTCCATTTCTTTGTTACTGTACCAACTAGGACCACCAAACTTTCACAGCTTCATAATCAAGGGGTGCCCACCACATATCAATATTCAACATGTTACCTTTTGTTTTAACTTGACCCATTTTTTCCGCGCAGTCGACTTAGCCATTTTCAATTTTATCTTTTCGCGTTTACAATGTTAAGTTTTCGTGTTTAAGTCCATTTCTTTGGTACTGTACCACCTAGGACCACCAAACTTTCACAGCTTCATAACCAAGGGGTGCCCACCACATACAACTATCCAACATGTGACCATTTTTTTTACCTTCACCTATTATTTCTACGTAATTGACTTGGCCATTTTCAACGTTAACTTTTTAACGTACGTCTGGTTAAAGTTTTTTGGTTAAAAGTTTTTCGTTATACTATATCACTGCAACTGCTTCGCCCATTACCTTGAAACTTCACATGGGTGTTTATCATCATCCATATTTTCATTCTACCCCACAAACGTGCGGCCCCTGTGCCCAATGTCAAGGTCAAATGACTTTGAATTTTTTTTCTTAAAGTTTTTTCGTGTACTATATCTCTGCAACTGCTTCACCCATTACCTTGATACTTCACATGGGTGTTTATCATCATTGTCGCTTGCGGAAAGCGCGATATAGTCGGCATTTTGGCATACGTCCGTCCGTCCGTGTGTCCGGTTAAAGTTTTTTGGTTAAAGTTTTTCCATATACTATATCGCTTTTTAGCTCACCTGAGCGAAGCTCATGTGAGCTATTGTTACCGCAATGTGTCCGTCGTCGTCCGTCGTCGTCGTCGTCCGTGAACATTTTCAAACGTCTTCTCCTCGGTAACCATTGGGCCTATGGTCACCAAACTTCATGGTCATGGTCCTTAGGTAGGGGGATTACAAAATTGTTAAAATGACGTCATAAGTAATCCAAGATGGCCGCCGTCTAAAAATAGCACACATTCTTAAAAAATCTTCTCCTCAAGAACCGCCAACCGGATTTCGACAAAACTTGGTAGGAATGATCAACGTACATTGCTCTTTCAAAGATGTTAAAATGGTGACCCTGGGGTTAAAAATGGGCGTGGCCCGTGGGGTCAAATTGGGGTCAAATTTTATTTTTGACTGAATATGGTCATTTCATATATCAAATTGAAGGTATCAATGAGGCGATCACTCTGGTGCATTTTTTGTCGAAATCGGATTGTTATGTCATCCAAGATGGCCGCCGAAAGGTCAAAAGGTCGTTCTTTTATTAGAGATTTCAAAATTCTTCTTCACATGAATCGCTTGGCCCATGGTAGCCAAACTTAAAAGCTATGGTCCATGGGTGAAGCCTTTTCAGATTTGTTAAAATAGAGGTGCTTGGTGCTTGGTGCTTCAAAAACTTTAACGCTCAGGTAAATATCTTATAATTGTATCCCCCGGACTCCGTCGGGGGATACTATGGATTTGACAGCGCGCCGCGTCCGCGTCCTCGTCCGCGTCCGCCGCAGACACTTCTTGTCCGGAGCATAACTCGAACACCCTTTGGAATATTTTCATGAAACTTCACACATGCATAGACCACGACCCGAAGGTGTGTCGTGCACAAGAATGACAACTCTTGCGTAGCTAATTTTTTAGTTATCTCCCTTTTTTGTTTCTCACACTGATTTCGTGTCCGGAGCATAACTCCACCACCCTTTGGAATATTTTCATGAAACTTCACACATGCATAGACCACGACCGAAGGTGTGTCGCGCACAAGAATTGACAACTCTTGCATAGCTAATTTTTAGTTATCTCCCTTTTTTGTTTCGCGCACTGATTGACCATAACTCGACCCCTCGACCACCCTTTGGAATATTTTATGAAACTAACACATTGAATTAGACCACAAACCGAAGGTGTGTCGTGCACAAGAATGATAACTCTTGCATAGCTAATTTTTGAGTTATCTCCATTTTTTGTTTTCGTTCACTGATTTCCTGTCCGGAGCATAACTCGACCACCCTTTGGAATATTTTCATGAAACTTCACACATGCATAGACCACGACCCGGAGGTGTGTCGCGCACAAGAATGACAACTCTTGCGTAGCTAATTTTTCAGTTATCTCCCTTTTTTGTTTTGCGCACTCTACAAACTGGACAATAATGCATGGAGATCTGTTTTCTCGTCTGCTCTGTACACCTTTTCTCTGTGCTCTGTACACCTTACCTGTAGAGAGAACAATAGAAACTGGGAGAACCATGTGCTAGCATGGGCTAGCATGTGCAGATGTCCAGTGCTTGACCACTGCTGACCAGGTAATTTATACAGGTAAATTACTACATTGGGTACTGTGTTGAAAATATTGTGGCATTATGTGGACCTGTGCAGATATATGTAGATAAATATAGGACTATTAAAAAAAAATCTGGTCTCCAATAGCAAGCATTATTATTTTTTTCATTTTTTTTTTCATTTTTTTTTTCAAATTATTTTTCAATTTTTGTTTAGTAGCATAAGGTCGTAAGTGCTATATACAGACTATTCACATGTGCATGTGCTAGCATGTGCAACTGACCACTGACCACTTACAGGTAATATATACAGGTAAATGATTATATTACATTTCCGTAAACTGTGTTGAAAATATTGTGGCATTATGTGGACCTGTGCAGATATATGTAGATAAATATAGGACTATTAAAAAAAATTCTGGGCTCCTGTAGCAAGCATTATTATTTTTAATTTTTAAACTTTTTTTCCATTTTTTTTATTTCATTTTTTTTTTCAAATTCTTTTTCAATTTTTGTCTAGTAGCATAAGGTCGTAAGTGCTATATACAGACTATTATCATATAATAAAACAATTATTGACTAGTGAGCCATAGAATATAATCTGATAATTGTATAATATGTTCGGGCCAGTGAAAATTGCTTTCAGGCCCAGGCTCGAGGTCAAGGCGGGACAAGGCGAGGCATCTGATTCCGCGGAATTCTTGTTTACTTATCTCCCTTTGTTGTTTCATGCTCTGATTTTGTATCCAGAGCATAACTCGAACACCCTTTGGAATATTTTTATGCCCCACCACGATAGTGGAGGGGGCATTTAGTGTTACCCTTGTCCATCCGTCCGTCCGTCCGTCCGTCCGTCCGCACACACGAATGGGTACTTGTTGTAAGCGTACGGGGATCTTATTGGGTAGGGTTAGGATAGTGTTGGGTACTCTTGTTGGGTATTTTTATACTGTAAAAACCCAACAAGTATTCATTCGTAGGAACGTGCGTCCCGTCCTCCCGTCCGTCCGTCCGTCCGTCCGTCACAAAACTTTAACACTCGGGTAAATGTCTCATAATTTCTTCATCCTTTGACCGATCTGCTTCATATTTCATATACGCATTGCTCTAATGGTCCTCTACCGCCCTGTGCCAAATCCACATTCGTTCTGCCCCTGTCAAGCCCAGGGTCAAGGTCACATACTTAGTGCTTCAAAAACATTAACGCTTGGGTAAATATTTTATACTTTCAGTTTTCTTTCATGGATCATCTTCATATTTCATATACGCATTGCTCTAATGGTCCTCTACCGCCCTGTGCCAAATCCACGTTCGTCCTGCCCCACCAATCCCAGGGTCAAGGTCACATACTTGGTGCTTCAAAAACTTTAACGCTCAGGTAAATATCTTATAATTTTTATTTCCATTCACGGATCAACTTCATATTTCATATACGCGTTGCTCTAATGGTCGTCTACCGCCCTGTGCCAAATCCACGTTCGTCCTGCCCCGCCAAGCCCAGGGTCAAGGTCACATACTTAGTGCTTCAAAAACATTTAACGCTCGGGTAAATATCTTATAATTTCTGTTTTCTTTCATGGATCATCTTCATATTTCATATACGCATTGCTCTAATGGTCCTCTACCGCCCTGTGCCAAATCCACGTTTGTCCTGCCCCCGCCAATCCCAGGGTCAAGGTCACATACTTGGTGCTTCAAAAACTTTAACGCTCAGGTAAAAGAAAATTTTGACTTGCAATTTGGCCTCATTTATTATCAAAGCGATATGTGGGACATCTATGTTCTATGAATACATTTTCTAGTTTATTAAACTTCACACATGCATAGAAGATGACCCAAAGGTGTGTCGCACGTAAGAATGACAACTCTTGCATCGTTAATTTCTTAGTTATCTCCCTTTGTTGTTTCGTGCACTGATTTCGTGTCTGGAGCATAACTCGAACACCCTTTGGAATATTTTCATGAAACTTCACACATGCATAGACCACGACCCTAAAGGTGTGTCACGCAAGAATGACAACTCTTGCATCACTAATTCTTTAGTTATCTCCCTTTGTTTTTCCGTCACTGATTTTGTCTCCGGAGCATAACTCGAACACCCTTTTTTCAAACTACTTGTGTATCTGGGGAGGGGGATACACATGCGCTTGTCGACAAGCGTCCATTTCTAGTTTTTCTTTCCATTCACGGATCAACTTCATATTTCATATACACGTTGCTCTAATGGTCCTCTACTGCCCTGTGCCAAATCCACGTTCGTCCCGCCCCCGCCAAGCCCAGGGTTAACATCACATACTTAGTGCTTCAAAAACTTTAACGTTCAGGTAAATATCTTATAATTTCTGTTTTCTTTCACAGATCAGCTTCATATTTCATATATGCATTGCTCTAATGGTCCTCTACCGCCCTGTGCCAAATCAACGTTCGTCCTGCCCCCGCCAAGCACAGGGTCAAGGTCACATACTTGGTGCTTCAAAAACTTTAACGCTCAGGTAACAGAAAATTTTGACTTGGAATTTGGCCTCATTTATTATCAAAGCGATATGTGGGACATCCGTGTTCTATGAACACATTTTCTAGTTTATTAAACTTCACACATGCATAGAAGACGACCCAAAGGTGTGTCGCACGTAAGAATGACAACTCTTGCGTCGTTAATTTCTTAGTTATCTCCCTTTGTTGTTTCGTGCACTGATTTCGTGTCTGGAGCATAACTCGAACACACTTTGGAATATTTTCATGAAACTTCACACATGCATAGACCACAACACTAAAGGTGTGTCACGCCAGAATGACAACTCTTGCATCACTAATTTTTTATTTATCTATCTTTGTTTTTTCCGTCACTGATTTTGTCTCCGGAGCATAACTCGAACACCCTTTTTTCAAACTACTTGTGTATCTGGGGAGGGGGATACACATGCGCTTGTCGACAAGCGTCCATTTCTAGTTTTATTGATTTATAATTTTTTAACCAATTTTTAGCTCGCCTGCACAAAATGCAGAAGAGCTTATGGCATACCCCCGGCGTCGTCGGCGTCGGCGTCGGCGTCGACCACAAACTTAACGTTGGGTAAATGTCTTATAACTTCTGTTTCCTTTCATGGAACACCTTGTTATTTCATACATGCATTCCTCAGATGACCCTCTATCATGCTGTAGCAAATCCATGACCCACTACCCAGCCCTTACCCCAAGGTCACAAACTTGGCACATTCATAAACTTAACGTTGGGTAAATGTCTGATAACTTCTGTTTCCTTTCATGGAACACCTTGTTATTTCATACATGCATTCCTCAGATGACCCACTCTATCTGCTGTAGAAATCCATGACCACCATCCAGCCCTTACCCCAAGGTCAAGGTTACAAACTTGGAACTTGGCACATTCATAAACTTAACGTTGGGGTAAATTTCTTATAACTTCTGTTTCCGTTCATGGAACACCTTGTTATTTCATACATGCATTCCTCAGATGACCCTGTATTATGCTGTAGCAATCCATGACCCACCACCCAGCCCTTATAGGCCATGGGCCAAATATGGAAACCCTCCCCCCCCCCCCCCTGTGGTACATAAGCAGACATATTTTTCTGATAACTATAATCAATTACGAGTGTAATGCAACTTGTCTGCGCTCTGTAACCCGCTGGATGAATGTATGGCACCATTTTGAAGTATACCACCCAGCAACTTTTTACCATATTAAAAAATCACACTTTTTGTAAAAATGTGACAAAATTATATTGTTAAACACGGAAACTGCTGTTGTTTTGCAGGTTTTGAGAGATGTTTATAGCAATACTTTGCATTTAAGTAGAATTTAGGACTGTCCGGTCCTTTTAAGCAAAATGTTTTGCATATTTAATTACCCCACCCACTCCATTTCAATGGTAGCACACATAGTATTGCCACACATCTCTTCCCATGCGGTATTTATAAATTGTAGCTATGGAAAATATACATGCATGTGCTCATGAAACATGTGCAAACTATATTTCCTGTTTTTCTTATGCTTACTGCACATGATACTAAGTTAACCACAACTGAATTTGAAACCGTTACCCCACCCACTAAATCTACAATGTACATTTTACACATATTGAGTTTCATTAGCTGTCTCCACTTACATTTACTTTTAACTGGTACATATGAATAGTCAACTACTTCAACATGACACTGGCGTCATTGCATACAAATTGCAAATATCGTGAGTTGTCATGATGAAAGTGCATGGAGTGAAGTATGTATAGCAGCAAGTGTGAAGAAAAAAGGGAATTTCCCCACATTATCGGGCAAGAAATGATTCGATATTTACAACAAGATCAATGCTATATTGTGAAATAGAACATGTTAAATGTGAGCATCGATATAATGCACAACAACAGTTATAGACATGCGTATACTGATTTGCGTATGCTTATACAACAAGGTAATTCATTTTCAATCAAGGTTTGAAGCATCGCGCCTGTGGCGGGGACAATCCCCACAACATCAGGTAAGAAACTATTAATTATTTGCATCATCACATCAAATATGGTTCATGAAATCATCACATATACATAGCATCACATATATATAGACATACATACATACATACAGTTACATAATGTGTCCAGGGCTTTCATTGTTCTTGATTTGTGCATGATTATACAAGGTAATTAATTTTGAATCAAAGTTTGAAGCATCGCGCCTATGGCGGTGACAATCCCCACAACATCAGGTAAGAAACTATTCATTATTTGCATCGTCACATCAAATATGGTTCATGAAATCATTAACATATACATAGCATCAGACACATACACACATACATACATACATACATACATACAGTTACATAATGTGTCCAGGGCTTTCAGTGTTCTTGATTTGTGCATGATTATACAACAAGGTAATTAATTTTCACTCAGGATTGAAAGCCTCGATACCAGGTAAGACATATTTCGATATTTACAATAACAGATGAAATAAAATATGGTACACATATCATTCATATCAGCATATCATATCAGACATATAGATACATACGTTACATAATGTGTCCGGTGCATTCGTTGTTCTTGATTCACGTATGGTTGGTTACAACAAAGTAATTCATTTTCAATCGGGTTGGTTCGGAAGCATCGCACCTGTGGCGGAGTCAATACCCATGGCATCAGGTACGAAACTCTTCGATATTTTCTGACATCAACAGCGCTCCGGTATTATCCTAACATGCTGTACAAATCGTAGATACATATCTAGTGAATCCGGCTTAAGTAAAGCAGCAACCTAGTCATATGCTTCATCCGCATCAAACATGCTATCTAGTAAGCTGTCGGGCTCATGCGCATTTGTTTCATCAACATCCACCGTATCCACTTCTTCCTCTTCTTCTACCAGTAGATCTATCATTTCAGTTGGCAGTAATCCCCCTCTGTCCCATTTGCACTCTAGTGTTCCGTTCATGACCTCCCACCCACGGCCATTTGGTGGCGGTATGCAAGCATTCGATTGGTCAGTGCTGCACCAAATGAGGGTTTGGTGATTAGCTCTCATTATATACATTCTCAACGATGACCTGCATGGTGGCAGAATGCTAAGATCAGCGCCATTGTAACTTGACAGCAGCTCTCCTGACTTGGGACTGAACTTTTGCAGGAATAGCTCCATGCGCAGTTTGTTAATGTCTGTAATACTAGTACTAGTACTCCTGTACATCAGACACACAAAGTGTTCAATGTCTTCGAAGAGTTGTGGTTCTACAGAAGGGGACAAACCCAACTGCATGAATGTATCGGTGAATTCTGGGTGCTTCTGAAGTAGTTTTTGCGGTGTCACCTTTCCAATAAGGTTTAGCGGTGTCCAAACTTTCCACGACAAAACGAAAGCACTCGTGCTGTCAAACAGCACACGCTGTTTGCACCAGCTCCGCCTGTCAACAGCTGTGTTTACTGACCGTAACAGTACAAACACGTCGGTATCTGGAGATCTGACAACAATTGTATTGTTCTCCGATAAATGCGATGCATGGTGCAAACAATGCAATACCAGTCGTGTGTCTGCTTCCTCTTGTGACGAATTCAGTTCTTCTATTTCGTCAGTGTGTGTTGATATGCCATACATACTAGTAATTTGACGCATTTGGTTTCACACACAAACACAATTGTTCTTCCCTTCACCTTGTGTGTGTATTTATCTTGCATCCATTCATTAAGTAGGAGTTTTCACAATTGTGTCTTGTTGACATCTTTCGAGAGGAACTGCTTCCAGTCACGTGGAACATTTGTCAGCGGTCCCTTGATCAAGTAGGTATTTGTGGTACCTCTTCGTTGTCGTTCATTGGTTTTAATTGACAGAGGATGGTACGTGTTTGTTACAAAATCCACGCGTTCTGCTTTCGGCATTTGGTGATATACACTCTCCGCCAGATCTGCAAATGTGTTGGGCAAAGCAGTTTGCATATGTAGAATTGCATTTCCGTCATTGATGTAGCTCACCTGTTCTAGCGGAGGCCTGTAAACCATATGCGTCTGCCCTTCCAGTTGGTGCATCAATTTCGCTTTGTCAGTCCTTGCCGGTGATCCATCGGCTGTTGCAAGCGACCATGGAACTGGACCTAACGGGTAACTGAAGACCTTAGCCATGTCAATGTTGTTCCTGAGTGCAATGGAAACGAGCTGTCCAAATACATTCCGTTCTGCTACTAGTTCCTTTGACATTCGCTGTGGACTCGTAAGTGTCACCGATTTTGCAAGCGTTGAAAATGTCTTGAGTTTTTGTTGCTTTATTGGCGCATGGAAGCTGGCAGATCTTTCTACAAACAGACTTCAGTCTGCACCTGGCAGCTAATTTGTGACGTTGACTGACAAAATGTACCGAAATACATTTGAGACCAGCGTAACGCCAGATGTGACAGTATGATAATGGCATATGCTGTTCGCTATTCAATCTATATTATGAAGTGTCATTTCTATTGAATATCTTAGATCCAGAACAGACTGCATTTCAATACATGTGTAAGTGAAGACATCCATAGGTCGCATATGTCATAAGATTAGGCCATGGGCCAAATATGGAAAACTTACCCCTGCGTAAAGCACACATTATATTACGCAATTGTCATGTATATTGATATCTATCACATGGCATTAATTTGCGGTGTAAAAAGTGGTTCAAATGCCACTTCTCATCAGCTAACATGGAAAATTGTTAACATAGACAATTGTTGAAAAAAAACGCCCTTTTTGGCGGCCATTTTGAAATTTCCACCATTTATATCATGCTGTTAAGTCAATATGTATTACATAATTGATATGCATATTGATATGCATTACAAGGTATAAGTTACAATGTTAATAGCGGTTCCAATAACACTTAACAGCAGTTACAGTGCAAACTTTTCGCAAAAACACACTTTTTAGCGACCATTTTGAAAATGGCGGCCATTTGGTAAAATAAATTGATTTTGAATGTATCACACACTGTTTTATATTCAATTAGGGAGTAGATAAGAACGATTTAGAAAATTTAAATCGGTCCTAATACCGGTTAACAGGCGATAAAGCTAGTCCTGTAAACCAAAACAATTGTTTTTGACGGCCATCTTGGAAAATGGCCGCCATTTGTTCATCCAGCGGCTTTTTAATGGCAGACCTTCTGGAATGACAGACAATTGACTACTGAATTTGAAAATCATAGTGGCGTTATGTACCACAGGGGGGGGGGAGGGGGGGTTATTGGTGGCCCAAAGACTATTACCCCAAGGTCAAGGTCACAAACTTAGCACATTCATAAACTTAACGTTGGGGTAAATGTCTTATAACATCTGTTTCCTTTCATGGAACGCCTTGATATTTCATACATGCATTCATCTGATCATACTCTATCATGCTATAGCAAATCCATGACCCACCGCCCACCCAATTGTTACCCCAAGGTCACAAACTTAGCATGTTCATAAACTTAATGTTGGGGTAAATGTTGTGTAACTTCTGTTTATTTACAGGGAACGCCTTCATATTTCATACATGCATTCATCTGATGATACTCTATCGTGCTATAGCAAATTCATGACTCACCGCCCACCCCTTTCCCCAAGGTCAAGGTCACAATCTTAGCACATTCATAAACTGAATGTTGGGGTAAATGTATTATAACATCTGTTTGCTTTCATGGAACGCCTTGATATTTCAAATATGTATTCATCTGATGATACTCTATCATGCTATGGCAAATTCATGACCCACCGCCCATCCTTTACCCCAAGGACAAGGTCACAAACTTAGTACATTCATAGACCTAACGTTGGGGTAAATGTCTGTTTTCTTTCATGGAACGCCTTGCTATTTCATACATTCCTCAGATGACCCTCTGTCATGCTGTAGCAAATCCACAACCCACCACCCAACCCTTACCCAAAAGTCAAGGTCACAAACTTAGCATGTTCATAAACTAAACGTTGGGGTAAATGTTGTGTAACTTCTGTTTCTTTACACTTTGAACACCTTGATATTTCATACATGCATTCATCTGATGATACTCTATCATGCTATAGCAAATCCATGATCAACCCCCACCCCTTTCCCCAAGGTCACGGTCACAAACTTAGCACATTCATAAACTTAACGTTGGGGTAAAAGTAGTATGTAAGGACCCCCAGTCGCCCATCTTTAAGTGCAGTGCTACCTGTCAAAAATGATGGACGAGGTCACGTAGATGGATGACCCGTCAAGAATGATGGACGAGGTCACGTAGATGGATGACCCGTCAAGAATGACGGACGAGGTCGCGTAAGTCTATAGACGGATGATGGATGAGGTCACGTAGATGGATGACCTGTCAAGATTGACGGACGAGGTCGCGTATGGACAACATTGTTTTACAAAAGTTATATGCTGTGGAGACCAAAACAGATATAAGTTATGCGATACATGCACAGAGATTATATACAACGATGTTCAAAATGATAACATGTCTTTTCCACAATTGTGAAGAGGACGCCACCGGAAGTGTGACACCTTTGTAAAGCATCAGAAATAAATAAATGGTAAGTACGACCCGGGTAAATCCGATTAACTTCTCCAAGTAAAACTATCGGACATCGGCATGAAAGTAATTTTTTCACATGTAGATTCCAAAATTGTTGTTATGCATGTTGCTATATCATAACATTCAGCATGATGACCACCATTCTCGTCATTGTACGATGCTAATGAATGGCAAAGTTGATGAATTAATCCATTTATGAAGATCTCTTCAGAATACACGTTCTTCATATAAAGTTTGATAGTAATAAGTTCACTGTCAAATTGGAAGTGTGTTTCACCTATGCATGTTGACGTTTCTTCAGATAAGTAAAAAATAATTGTATTGATTTTCGATGGGAAATGGGAAAATGTGATCCATAACATGTTTAAGCAAGTATATGCATTTGTCCGTCGAAAGAAGCGTAGAGGATCGTTTGTATTCATTAACAAATGAATGCTTTACAACGTGCACTTTATCACTGTTATAGTTTTCGACATTTTGACACACGTTGAAGTATACCTTTTCCAGAGTATCTACCGTTTGTAAATAGAATGATACATTTTTAAAAGTGAAGTTGCCTAATCCACCAGTGCAAACACAACGAACAGCACTTTTTAATGTTAAATACACTAGGTTATGACCAATAGAAGAAATGCTACGTGAATGTTCCATAATTGTTTCATTTTTTTTTTTTAATTCTACTTATATATATATATATACAGACACCAGTTACCAGTTTGATTTTAAACAAAGAATAAATTTTCCATATGTATATGATGGATGCGCCCATTAGCATAACAATGATGACAGTCGATTAATTATCCACGGTAAAGATTTCATTGAAGTAACGAATTACCATAAAATCACAGGTAAGTTCAGTCTTACTATGCATATCAGAAAACGTCATTTAACACTTATAAACATCTCTTGAGTCAAAATACTTTCAACTGTACAGTGCCATATCTCATTCATTTAGACGTTTAAAGACATGCTTATAACTCGATAACGGCGAGTGCTATCTTCGATTCGAAGGTTTCAGTCTACTGTGCATATCAGAAAACGTCATTTAACACTTATAAAAATATTTTGAGAGTCAAATTACTTTCAACTGAACAGTACTATATCTCCTTCATTTAGATGTTTAAACACATGCTTATAACTCGATAACGGCGAGTGCTATCGTCGATTCGAGGGTACCTACGTGATCGGTGAACCGAAATCTTCATTTTTTTTTGTCGTTCCACTCGAGTGACTTTGGCTATAACTAGATAACGGCGAGTGCTATCATCGATTCGAGGGTACCTGATTCGTTGTACCCCTAACGGTGAATTCGGGTATGAATTCATCGTTCCGCTCGAGTGATTTTGGCCATAACCCGATAACGGCGAGTGCTATCGTCGATTCGAGGGTACCTACGTGATCGGTGAACCGAAATCTTTTTATTTTTTTCTCGTTCCGCTAGAGTGATTTTGGCAATAACTCGATAACGGCGAGTGCTATCGTCAATTCGAAAACACGATAACGGTTGGTGATATCGTCGATTCGAGGGTACCTACGTGATATGTGAACCGAAATATACATTTTTTCTGTCATTCCGCACGAGTGATTTCGGCTTATAGCTCGACAACCGTGCGTGATATCTTCGATTCGAAGATACATACGTGACAGGTGAACCGAAATCTTCATTTATTTTGTCGTTCCGCATGAGTGATTTTGGCTTATTACTCGATAACGGTGAGTGTTATCCTCGATTCAATGGTACCAACGTGATATGTGAATCAAAATCTTCATTTTTTTGTTGTTGTTCCGCATGAGTGATTTTGGCTTTAAGGCGGCACTTGGGAGGTATCAACTGGTAAGAGGAGGGTCGGATGAAGCACGGTGTTATCGAATGAGGCGATATAATGAGTGAGGCCAACTGTAGGCAGTACGAGGAATGTAAGAGAGTTTATCTGGATCGTATACATGGTACTGGAACGGAAAACGTGCACACACACTATTACCTATATGTATTTATTTATGGATGATTCATCCATGAATCCGGGAACGTGGAGGGAGTGAGGAGGGTAGAGGAATGTCTGGGGAGTGACGAGGAGTGACTGCGGAGCTGATGTTACAGTGGTGAGGAGTGAATGGGGATGGGTGAGATGTTATTAGTATATAGTGAGCAGCTAGTAAATATAGCGTTTATCCATACACGTTCCATATCAATGCATACTATTGAAAGTGAGGATGTCATGTGTATTTTGACACCGCCGACACTCGCGTATCTGAAACGAGGCTTATATGCCAACCCTATATAAAAGCGCGACTCCTCACTCCTCCACATTCAGTGGAAAGACTTCGAGATGTTCACATGCGATATTTGTTCCAACGAATTTAAAAGGCGAGACAACATGTTGAAGCATAAAAACACCATGCATAACAATGACGAAAGTGTAGCCGTATCGGATAACGAATCGGATGAAGGAAGCTCGAGTGAAACCTCTGAGGAGGAGGAGGAGGTTGATTCCTGGGATATACTCGTGGAAGAGGCGTTCGAACAATGTCAACCAGAGTTTGAGGAGCGGGTTGAAAAATACAAGCAGAGTGCTGGCGATCAGTCCGATGGCCGTGAGCACGTATATGAACAAATGAAAGACATATACAGAAAGGCGCTGATGAACAGTTTCGCGAACAAAATGTTATGGTTTAACGCGCTGCGTAAAGAACCCGTCTATACGACTATAAAGAAAACTGTTTCCGATCTAAAAATGGAAGAAGATTTCGATGATGAGGAAGCTTGGAAGTCTGCCACCAGTAAAAGGAAGTACTTGTTCGATCGCATCTTAAAATGTTACCAAGCGCCGGAACTGAAAGAAGACGAACGCATGGATACGGAAGACTCACAAGGTGGAGGAGGAGGGACATACGTTAAGACGCCCGCAATCTCCCTGGTGAGCCCTGTGCAGCAAGTCGTGGAAATGACGAGAAGCGAACTGGACAGAAGGAAAAGGAAAAGAGAGACATCACCGGTGACGATGGGCAGAGACGCTAACATTCATATAATAGGATAAAGTGATGCGTACTGTGTAAACTGAGCTGAGCGTGTAAGGAGATTATGACAGTGTTAATAACAACCCGTGGGAGAAGCGTCTTGTACATTAAAATTAAGATATGTCTCATTGATGGATACTAAACCTTTGTGTGGACCTAATAGAATATAGACTAATGTGTAAATCGATGTTGTAATTACTAGCGCGTGTGTGAAGTGGTAGGAAGAGTGGGTGGGTCATGGACAGTTATGTAACAGTTGAATATTAGTATCTAGCGTTTCAACCATTTGTCTATTTCATGTATTTTGAAATAAATACATATAGGTAATAGTGTGTGTGCACGTTTTCCGTTCCAGTACCATGTATACGATCCAGATAAACTCTCTTACATTCCTCGTACTGCCTACAGTTGGCCTCACTCATTATATCGCCTCATTCGATAATATCGTGCTTCATCCGACCCTCCTCTTACCAGTTGATACCTCCCCAGTGCCGCCTTAAAGCCAAAATCACTCATGCGGAACAACAACAAAAAAATGAAGATTTCGATTCACATATCACGTAGGTACCATCGAATCGAGGATAACACTCACCGTTATCGAGTTATAAGCCAAAATCACTCATGCGGAACGACAAAATAAATGAAGATTTCGGTTCACCTGTCACGTATGTATCTTCGAATCGAAGATATCACGCACGGTTGTCGAGCTATAAGCCGAAATCACTCGTGCGGAATGACAGAAAAAATGTATATTTCGGTTCACATATCACGTAGGTACCCTCGAATCGACGATATCACCAACCGTTATCGTGTTTTCGAATTGACGATAGCACTCGCCGTTATCGAGTTATTGCCAAAATCACTCTAGCGGAACGAGAAAAAAATAAAAAGACTTTGGTTCACCGATCACGTAGGTACCCTCGAATCGACGATAGCACTCGCCGTTATCGGGTTATGGCCAAAATCACTCAAGCGGAACGATAAAAAAAAATGAATTCACCGATCACGTAGGTACCATCGAATCGATGATAGCTCTCGCCGTTATCGAGTTATAGCCAAAGTCACTCGAGCGGAACAACAAAAAATTGAAGATTTCGATACACCGATCACGCAGGTACCCTCGAATCGACGATAGCACTCACCGTTATCGAGTTATAGCCAAACTCACTCGTGCAGAACGATAAAAAAAAATAATATTTCGGTTCACCGATCACGTAGGTACCATCGAATCGACGATAGCACTCGCCGTTATCGAGTTATAGCCAAAATCACTCGAGCGGAACGACAAAAAAAATTTAAGATTTCGATTCACCGATCACGTAGGTACCCTCGAATCGACGATAGCACTCGCCGTTATCGAGTTATAAGCATGTCTTTAAACGTCTAAATGAAGGAGATATAGCACTGTTCAGTTGAAAGTAATTGGACTCAAAATATTTTTATAAGTGTTAAATGACGTTTTCTGATATGCACAGTAGACTGAAACCATCGAATCGAAGATAGCACTCGCCGTTATCGAGTTATAAGCATGTCTTTAAACGTCTAAATGAATGAGATATGGCACTGTACAGTTGAAAGTATTTTGACTTTCAAGAGATGTTTATAAGTGTTAAATGACGTTTTCTGATACGCATAGTAAGACTGAACTTACCTGTGATTTTATGGTAATTTGTTACTTCAATGAAATCTTTACCGTGGATAATTAATCAACTGTCATCATTGTTATGCTAATGGGCGCATCCATCATATACATATGGAAAATTTATTCTTTGTTTAAAATCAAACTGGTAACTGGTGTCTGTATATATATATATATATATATAAGTAGAATCAAAAAAAAAAAATGAAACAATTATGGAACATTCACGTAGCATTTCTTCTATTGGTCATAACCTAGTGTATTTAACATTAAAAGTGCTGTTCGTTGTGTTTGCACTGGTGGATTAGGCAACTTCACTTTTAAAAATGTATCATTCTATTTACAAACGGTAGATACTCTGGAAAGGGTATACTTCAACGTGTGTCAAAATGTCGAAAACTATAACAGTGATAAAGTGAACGTTGTAAAGCATTCATTTGTTAATGAATACAAACGATCCTCTACGCTTCTTTCGACGGACAAATGCATATACTTGCTTAAACATGTTATGGATCACATTTTCCCATTTTTTTTGCAAGAGCGCAAATCGAAAATCAATACAATTATTTTTTACTTATCTGAAGAAACGTCAACATGCATAGGTGAAACACACTTCCAATTTGACAGTGATCGAACTTATTACTATCAAACTTTATATGAAGAACGTGTATTCTGAAGAGATCTTCATGAACTTTGCCATTCATTAGCATCGTACAATGACGAGAATGGTGGTCCTCATGCTGAATGTTATGATATAGCAACATGCATAACAACAATTTTGGAATCTACATGTGAAAAAATTACTTTCATGCCGATGTCCGATAGTTTTACTTGGAGAAGTTAATCGGATTTACCCGGGTCGCATTAGAAGGTAAAGTACTTACCATTTATTTATTTCTGATGCTTTACAAAGGTGTCACACTGCCGGTGGCGTCCTCTTCACAATTGTGGAAAAGACATGTTATCATTTTGAATATCGTTGTATATAATCTCTGTGCATGTATCGCATAACTTATATCTGTTTTGGTCTCCACAGCATATAACTTTTGTAAAACAATGTTGTCCATACGCGACCTCGTCCGTCAATCTTGACAGGTCATCCATTTACGTGACCTCATCCATCATCCGTCTATAGACGTACGCGACCTCGTCCATCATTCTTGACGGGTCATCCATCTACGTGACCTCGTCCATCATTCTTGACGGGTCATCCATCTACGTGACCTCGTCCATCATTTTTGACAGGTAGCACTGTACTTAAAGATGGGCGACTGGAGGTCCTTACATACTACTGGTAAATGTCTTATAACATCTGTTTCCTTTCATGGAACACCTTGATATTTCATACATGCATTCATCTGATGATACTCTATCGTGCTATAGCAATTCCATGACCCACCGCCCACCCCTTACCCCAAGGTCAAGGTCACAAACTTGACACATTCATAAACTTAACGTTGGGGTAAATGTCTGATAACAACTGTTTCCTTTGATGGAACGCCTTGATATTTCATACATACATTCCTCAGATGACCCTCTATCATGCTGTAGCAAATCCACAACCCACCACCTAGCCCTTACCCCAAGGTCAAGGTCACAAACGTAGCATGTTCATAAACTTTACATTGGGGTAAATGTTGTGTAACGTCCGTTTCTTTACACTTTGAACGCTTTGATATTATATACATGCATTTATCTGATGATCCTCTATTGTGCTACAGCAAATCCATGATCCACCCCACCCGTTTCCCCAAGATCAACATCATAAACGTAACGTTGGAGTAAATGTCTTTTTATAACTTCTGTTTCTTTACAGGGAACACCTTCATATTTCATACATGCATTCATCTGATGATACTCTATTGTGCTACAGCAAATCCATGACCCCCCCCCCCCCCCCACCCCTTTTGCCAAGGCCAAGGTCACAAACTTAGCACATTTATACATGCATTCCTCATGTGAATAGCTATCATGCTATAGAAAATCACCAACTTAGTGTGTTCATAAACTTAACGCTGGGTTAAATTTTGTTTTCCTTCTCTTTTCAGGGAGCGCATTGATATTTCATACATGCATTCATCTTAATATGCTATATCATGCTATATCAAATCCATGACCCACCTTCCACCACTGACCTCAATGTCAAGGTCCACCGCACACCCCTTATCCCAAGGTCAAGTTATATAATATTCATGTTTTTTATACAACTGTGACAAGTTTGAATGAAGGCTGCCAACAGGCGAGCTTCGTTGTCTTCTGACAGCTCTTGTTACCTTTCTAATTTTCACCAAGTGAACGGCATTGACATTTCTGTCACTACTGTAAACAATGTGATGCACACGCATCTCCGCTATGTTGTAAACTAACCAAATAAAACGCTGTTTACTGTGCCAGACGAAAACAGGAAGTGGACGATTTCTGGCAATGTTGGGATATATATTTGAGTATATTTTACTACTATTACTACACCTGATGGGCTGAATAGTGTTGTTCTTGCACTGAATGTTTGCACAAGAATCAGATGTACAGCATTAGTATGGAATAAATTAGTGTTTTACATATGAAAATATGGTCATTAAAGGTACATACCCACTCAGTAGGCACAAAATGTTCTTTATATCAGAGACATCATCTGAGACATTTCCTGGCAAAATAAACATTAATTCACTATGTCCACAAGGTTTGATTGGCATTATTATACATGTTATATCAGACGTAAATTCCCCACACTGATATCAGGGGCGATAACCGTGTTTCCTTAGAATGTTAACGGACATTACTATTTATTCTCTGTATTTATTTTTTGATGTGCAATTATCATACTTGATAATCTTTCGAAAATACTATTTTTTCAGGTGACACATTTAATTTGTATCAATAATTAAAAAATATCATGCCTCATTTGCATATGAAAATAGCCTGATACAACCGCGCGTCACTATCAGTAAAATAAATATTACTAAATGATTATATCTGCATAGCGGGCACTCGTAATTTTTAGAACTTGTGGAATGGTGTCACAATTATACACTTATTTAATTCCTATAAAGAACATTTTGTGCCTATTGAGTGGGCATGTACCTTTAATAGATAGTAATGATTGAGTCGGGGTAATAATGAACAGTTATAGACGGCATGGCATGTTCATATGTATTGTTTGTACACACTTATGCACTTATTGCTACCTATGCGTTACCACATAATGTTACCCCATTGTTTAAGGCAGGCTCAAGTTTCAGATTTATAAATGCATACAAGTATGTGATTATGTGTCTTGTATTACCTGACACTCTTTCACAACCATTTATTGTAGCAGTAGACACACACTGAATACTTGGAATGGTACAATTGCTGCTCCACAGGTCAAAGTTCAACATAGGGGTCAGCACTGGAAGTTCACAGAATAAGTCAGTATTTGGTATGTCCACCATTTGCTGCCACTACGGCAATAGAACGTCGTCGCATGCTTCCAATAAGTTTGTTAACCTCTCTCAGTGTAATGTTCCTCCACTCTCGGATGTCGGTGACGTCATCCAGCTCACGAACACGTCTTCCCAAAATGTCCCACATCTGCTCAATCAGCGATAAATCGGGAGAGTTGGCCGGCCAATCAAATGTCTCAATCCCGTGTTGGTTGAGAACGTTGCTGGTGTGTCGTGCTGTATGGGAACGAGCGTTGTCCTGTTGTAGGATGACGCCGTTACGTTGATGTAGATAAGGGACAAGTACTGGCTCAATGACTTCGTCACAGTAGCGAGCAGCCGTGTGTGTACCTGGAATTGTCACTAGCATTGTTTTACTGTTACGAGCAATTCCGCACCACAAAATCACAGTGCTGCCGCAATATCGGTCGTGTTGAATGATGTTCTGTGCATCATACCATTCTCCTTTGCATCGCCAGACACGAACGCGTCCATCAGCAAATTGAACAGTAAACCAGATATTGTTCTATTGGTGCTGAGTCCAACGTTGATGCCTCTGAGCCCAGTTCAGCTGATCACGTCGATGACGTTGCGTTAAAGGCACTCCAATACATGGTCGTCGTCCATTTAGGTTAGCAGAATGGAGACTATTGCGAACAGTCTGTGCACAAACTCGAGTTCTTGTTGTTGTGTGCAGATGATTTGCAAGTTTCTGTGCCGAATGGAACCGACTTCGTCTTGACGTTAACGTAATATACCGATCCTCGTTGGCCGTCGGCCGAGGCAAAAACTACTTAAATTTGTCACAGAATATTATATATAGGCCTTTTTCCAGGAAATTACGCTGAGGCGTGCAGCTATGAATGGGTTAATCCCCATTTAATCTGTCCATCCTGTAACCGTCTGCGTTATTTGTTACAGTGAGAGAGAGGAATGGGGGAGACAAGGTCACATCTCGGCTTTCCTGGAGACGTAAGTACTTTACTACCTTCATCATCTAGCCAGTGATAGTAGCCCAATGAACATGATGAGTAATGTATTGAAAGTGTACCAGTTATTTTCTCCCCCCGCTGGCGGGGACAGGGTTTATTCTGGAGGAGAATTATTTATTAACCCATTTCATGCTGAGGATACGCCAGCTTGTGGAAAATCCTAAATATTTTCAATTCAGGGCTTCTAAAATTTTCAGTTTGTCGGTTCTGGACCGAATTTTGAAATCTCGGACCGATTGAGATTTGCAAACTTTCCTTAAAATTCGGTCCGAAAAAAATGAAATCCGGCTGCTATTTCTCAATCCACGCTCCGAATGCCCAAAGTAATACGCAACATGTCACTGGTTTATTGGTGTGACGTGTGAAGTTACACACCTCGATAACCATGATAACGGATATCCCGATTAGCGGCGCAATACACAGCTGCCACGTGTCTCGTGTTACCAGATATTGATTTTCTAGCCACACATGCCAATGTGTGTATTGTGTGGATCAATTAGGGTATTGTGTCACTAAATATTTATGACAATATGGCCATCGATCGATTGTATTTAAAAAGGCACAAACAAAGCGAAACAAAATAACATGAACTGTTATGTAAAAATCACACTACATGTATACAACCAAGAGCTATACTAGTCACAATTCCTATAAGCCCTATTTCTCCAGTCACAGCCACAAATAAGAAAAGCACTGCACACATTACCAGTCAATTCAGACTCCCAAAATGAAACATTGTCGGGTCAGCCTGATCAGCTGGCAATTGCCAGGTAACGGCTGTTCCATTTACCTCTTTATAGTTGTGGCTAGTTGATATTAACGTTATTTACTTGACAAAAATACAATTATCTTGCTTCCCTTACAGTTAATAATTGTATCCCCCGGACTCCGTCGGGGGATACTATGGATTTGACAGCGCGCGTCCGCCGCAGACACTTCTTGTCCGGAACATAACTCGAACACCCTTTGGAATATTTTCATGAAACTTCACACATGCATAGACCACGACCCAAAGGTGTGTCGCGCACAAGAATGACAACTCTTGCATAGCTAATTTTTTAGTTATCTCCCTTTTTTGTTTCTCGGACTGATTTCGTGTCCGGAGCATAACTCCACCACCCTTTGGAATATTTTCATGAAACTTCACACATGCATAGACCACGACCCGAAGGTGTGTCGCGCACAAGAATGACAACTCTTGCATAGCTAATTTTTTAGTTATGTCCCTTTTTTGTTTCGCGCACTGATTGACCATAACTCGACCACCCTTTGGAATATTTTTATGAAACTTCACACATGCATAGACCACGACCCGAAGGTGTGTCGCGCACAAGAATGACAACTCTTGCATAGCTAATTTTTTAGTTATCTCCCTTTTTTGTTTCGCGCACTGATTGACCATAACTCGACCACCCTTTCCCTTTAATATTTTTATGAAACTTCACACATGCATAGACCACGACCCGAAGGTGTGTCGTGCACAAGAATGACAACTCTTGCATAGCTATTTTTTTAGTTATCTCCCTTTTTTGTTTTCGCGCACTGATTTCCTGTCCGGAGCATAACTCGACCACCCTTTGGAATATTTTCATGAAACAAAATTCACAACATGCATAGACCCACGACCCGGAGGTGTGTCGCGCACAAGAATGACAACTCTTGCGTAAATAATTTTTGAGTTATCTCCCTTTTTTCTTTTGCGCACTCTACAAACTGGACAATAATGCATGAAGACCCGTTTTCTCGTCTGCTCTGTACACCTTTTCTCGTGTGCTCTGTACACCTTACCTGTAGAGAGAACAATAGAGACTGGGAGAACCATGTGCTAGCATGGGCTTGCATTAGCAAATGTCCAGTGCTTGACCACTGCTGACCACAGGTAATTTATACAGGTAAATTACTACATTGGGTACTGTGTTGAAAATATTGTGGCATTATGTGGACCTGTGCAGATATAGTAGATAAATATAGGACTATTAAAAAGAAATCTGGGCTCCAGTAGCAAGCATTATTATTTTTAGATATAGTAGATAAATATAGGACTATTAAAAAGAAATCTGGGCTCCAGTAGCAAGCATTATTATTTTTAAACTTTTTTTTTTCATTTTTTTTTTTTTTTTCATTTTTTTTTTTTTTTCTCATTTTTTTTTTTCAAATTATTTTTCAATTTTTGTCTAGTAGCATAAGGTCGTAAGTGCTATATACAGACTATTCACCTGTGCATGTGCTAGCATGTGCAACTGACCACTGACCACTTACAGGTAATTTATACAGGTAAATGATTATATTACATTTCCGTAAACTGTGTTGAAAATATTGTGGCAATATGTGGACCTGTATATATATGATATGTAGATAAATATAGGACTATTAAAAAACATTCTGGGTTCCAGTAGGGAGCATTATTCTTTTTTTTTTTTTTTAATTTAATTTTTTTTGGCATTTTTTTTTTTTACATTCTTTTTCAATTTTTTAACTGACCACTAACTTATGACAGGTAATTTATACAGGTACATTATTACATTTCCGTAACTATTAACAAAAATTCTGGGCTCCAGTAGCGAGCATTATTATTTTTTTTTTTTTTGTATATTACATTTCCGTAAACTGTGTTGAAAATATTGTGGCATTATGTGGACCTGTGCAGATATATGTAGATAAATATAGGACTATTAAAAAAATTTCTGCGCTCCAGTAGCAAGCATTATTATTTTTGATTTTTAAAAAAAAAAAATCATTTTTTCTTTCAAATTCTTTTTCAATTTTTGTCTAGTAGCATAAGGTCGTAAGTGCTATATACAGACTATTATCATATAATAAAACAATTATTGACTAGTGAGCCATAGAATATAATCTGATATTCTATGGCTCACTAGTCAATAATTGTATAATATGTTCGGGCCAGTGAAAATTGCTTTCAGGCCCAGGCTCGAGGTCAAGGCGGGACAAGGCGAGGCATCTGATTCCGCGGAATTCTTGTTTACTTATCTCCCTTTGTTGTTTCGTGCTCTGATTTTGTATCCAGAGCATAACTCGAACACCCTTTGGAATATTTTTATGCCCCACCACGATAGTGGAGGGGGCATTTAGTGTTACCCTTGTCCGTCCGTCCGTCCGCACACATGAATGGGTACTTGTTATAAGCGTACGGGGATCTTATTGGGTAGGGTTAGGATAGTGTTGGGTACTCTTGTTGGGTATTTTTATACAGTAAAAACCCAACAAGTATTCATTTGTAGGAACGTGCGTCCCGTCCTCCCGTCTGTCCGTCCGTGCGTCACAAAACTTTAACACTCGGGTAAATGTCTCATAATTTCTTCATCCTTCGACCGATCTGCTTCATATTTCATATACACATTGCTCTGATGGTTCACTACCGCCCTGTGCCAAATCCACGTTCGTCCTACCCCCGGCAAGCCCAGGGTCAAGGTCACATACTTGGTGCTTCAAAAACTTTAACGCTCTGGTTAATATCTTATAATTTCTGTTTTCTTTCACGGATCAGCTTCATATTTCATATACACATTGCTCTAATGGTCCTCTACCGCCCTGTGCCAAATCCACATTCGTCCTACCCCCGCCAAGCCCAGGGTCAAGGTTACATACTTGGTGCTTCAAAAACTTTAACGCTCAGGTAAATATCTTATAATTTCTGTTTTCTTTCACGGATCAGCTTCATATTTCATATACGCATTGCTCTAATGGTCCTCTACCGCCCTGTGCCAAATCCACGTTCGTTCTGCCCCCGCCAAGCCCAGGGTCAAGGTCACATACTTAGTGCTTCAAAAACTTTAACGCTTGGGTAAATATTTTTATACTTTCTGTTTTCTTTCATGGATCATCTTCATATTTCATATACGCATTGCTCTAATGGTCCTCTACCGCCCTGTGCCAAATCCACGTTTGTCCCGCCCCGCCAAGCCCAGGGTTAACATCACATACTTAGTGCTTCAAAAACTTTAACGCTCAGGTAAATATCTTATAATTTCTGTTTTCTTTCACGGATCAGCTTCATATTTCATATACGCATTGCTCTAATGGTCCTCTACCGCCCTGTGCCAAATCCACGTTCGTCCTGCCCCCGCCAAGCCCAGGGTCAAGGTCACATACTTGGTGCTTCAAAAACTTTGACTCTCGGGTAAAAGAAAATTTTGACTTGGAATTTGGCCTCATTTATTATCAAAGCGATATGTGGGACATCCGTGTTCTATGAACACATTTTCTAGTTTATTAAACTTCACACATGCATAGAAGACGACCCAAAGGTGTGTCGCACGTAAGAATGACAACTCTTGCATCGTTAATTTCTTAGTTATCTCCCTTTGTTGTTTCGTGCACTGATTTCGTGTCTGGAGCATAACTCGAACACCCTTTGGAATATTTTCATGAAACTTCACACATGCATAGACCACAACCCTAAAGGTGTGTCACGCAAGAATGACAACTCTTGCATCACTAATTTTTTAGTTATCTCCCTTTGTTTTTTCCGTCACTGATTTTGTCTCCGGAGCATAACTCGAACACCCTTTTTAGCTCACCTGAGCGAAGCTCATGTGAGCTATTGTTACCGCAATGTGTCCGTCGTCGTCCGTCGTCCGTCGTCCGTCGTCCGTCGTCGTCGTCCGTGAACATTTTCAAACGTCTTCTCCTCGGTAACCATTGGGCCTATAGTCACCAAATTTCATGGTCATGGTCCTTATGTAGGGGGATTACAAAATTGTTAAAATGATATCATTACGTAATCCAAGATGGCCGCCATCTAAAAATAGCACAAATTCTTAAAAAATCTTCTTCTCAAGAACCGCCAACCTGATTTCGACAAAACTTGGTAGGAATGATCGATGTACAATGCTCTTTCAAAGTTGTTAAAATGGTGACCCCTGGATCAAAAATGGGTGTGGCCCGTGGGGTCAAATTGGAGTCAAATTTTATTTTTGTCTGAATATGGTCATATCTATATCAAATCGAACGTATCAACGAGGCGATCACTCTGGTGCATTTTTTGTCGAAATCGGATGGTTATGTCATCCAAGATGGCCGCCAAAAGGTCAAAAAGTTGTTCTTTTATTAGAGATTTCAAAATTCTTCTTCACACGAACTACTTGGCCCATGGTGGCCAAACTTCACAGTTATGGTCCATGGGTGAAGCCTTTTCATATTTGTTAAAATGGAGGTCGTCGCTAATCCAAGATGGCCGCCGTTTAAAAATAGCAGAAATTCTTAAAAAATCTTCTTCTCATGAACCGCCAGCCGGATTTCGATGAAACTTGGTAGGAATGATCGATGTACAATGCTCTTTCAAAGTTGTTAAAATGGTGACCCTGGGGTCAAAAATGGGCGTGGCCCGTGGGGTCAATTTGGGGTCCAATTTTATTTTTGACCGAATATGGTCATGTCTATATCAAATCGAAAGTATCAAAGAGGCGATCGCTCTGGTACATTTTTTGTCGAAATTGGATGGTCATGTCATCCAAGATGGCCACCAAAAGGTCAAAAGGTCGTTCTTTTATTAGAGATTTCAAAATTCTTCTTCACACGAACCACTTGGCCCATGGTGGTCAAACTTCAGTTATGGTCCATGGGTGAAGCCTATTCAGATTTGTTACAACGGAGGTCGTCGCTAATCCAAGATGGCCGCCGTCTATAGCACAAATTCTTAAAAAATATTTTTCTCATGAACTGCCAACCAGATTTCAACGAAACTTGGTAGGAATTATCGACGTAGAATGCTCTTTCAAAGGTGTTAAAATGGTGACCCCAGGGTCAAAAATGGGCTTGGCCCGTGGGGTCAAATTTTTTGACCAAATAAGGTCATGTCATATATCAAATTGAAGGTATTGATGAGGCGATTGCTCTGGTGCAATATTTGTCAAAATCGGATGATTATGTCATCCATGATGGCCTCCAAAAGGTCCATTTATTCGAGATTTCTTTTTCTCAGGAACCACATGGCCGATGCTGGCCAAACTTCATAGTAAGTTAAGATCCTTGGGTGAAGCATTTTCAGATTTGGTAAAATGAGAGTCATCGCTTAATCCAAGATGACCGCCATCTAAAAATAGCACAATTTTTTTAAAACACATGAACTCAATGTCACATTCTCCTCTGGTGTTCATGGAGTCAGGTGAGCGAATTAGGGCCATCATGGCCCTCTTGTTTCAAACTACTTGTGTATCTGGGGAGGGGGATACACATGCGCTTGTCGACAAGCGTCCATTTCTAGTTATTTCTAGATAAGGCAAGTTTGCGTAATGGAGGCCGTCGCATAACCCAAGATGGCCGCCATCTAACAATAGCTTAAATTCGTAGAAAATCTTCTCACGAACCGCCAGACCAATTTTGAAGAAACTTGGCAGGAAAGATAGTTGATGTTCTTTCAGATTTGAAAATGGGCAGGGCCCGGGAGGTCAAATGGAGGTCAAATTTAATTTTTGACCGAATATGTTCTTGTCCTATATCAATTCGAAGATATCGATGAGACGGTCACTCTGGTGCATTTTTTTGTCAAAACTGGATGATTACGTCATCAAAGATGTCTGCCCAAAGGTGAAATGATCATCTTTTTAGCTGTTTTTGTCTCGCCCACGAAAGCGGAAAGCGAGACTGAGGTTTTGCTTTTCCGGAGTCGTCGTCGTCATCATTCAATGTTAAATTTTCGTGTTAAGGTCATTACTTCAACACCTTATCAGCTACAGTCATCAAACTTTATACATACCTTTACTATGATATGTAGATGAATATAGGACTATTCTCGGGGTCAAGGTCAAGGCCCCAGGGTCAAGGTCAAGGCGGAACAAGGCGAGACATTTGATTCCGCGGAATTCTTGTTTTTTTAAATATTACGGATTGGCGAAAACCGGACAGGTGGCGTCCACAATGATAAGTTTTTGTGTTTTGTCCATTTCTTTGTTACTGTACCACCCAGAACCACCATACTTGCACAACTTCATACACCAATGGGTGCCCATCACATACCACTATCCAGCATGTGACCTTTTCTTGACCTTGACCTATTTTTTTCCGCATAATCGACTTGGCCATTTTCAATGTTAAGTTTTCGTATTTAGGTCCATTTCCATGTCACTGTACCACCTAGGACCATCATACTTGCACAACATCATAACCAACGGGTGGCCACCACATACCACTATCCAACATGTGACCTTTTTTTATCTTGACCTATTTTTTCCGCGTAATCGACGTATTTTCTTCATCATCATATAACTTTAATATTACATGATGGTTTGCTTCAATATTTGGACACTTGATACATGTAAGCATTTGGAACAGACTCATGCTGCCATTAACATGACCTTGACCTTTTTCATGCCCATGATCATGTTACGGTCAAATGCCTCGGCAGGCGCAACACCGCCGCTTCCATGTCGGAATTCTTGTTTAGTTATCTCTCTCTCTTTTTTTCTGAGATTGATTTCTACATCCATCCAAAACATTATTACTCTTTGGAATATTTCCATGATATTTCACCCTTGCATAAACCATGTGTGTCTCCCTAGCTAACATATTTGTCATCTCCCTTTATTTTATTGTATCCCCCAGACTACCGTCGGGGGATACTATGGATTTGACAGCGCGCCGCGTCCGCGTCCGCCGCAGACACTTCTTGTCCGGAGCATAACTCGAACACCCTTTGGAATATTTTCATGAAACTTCACACATGCATAGACCACGACCCGAAGGTGTGTCGCGCACAAGAATGACAACTCTTGCATAGCTAATTTTTTAGTTATCTCCCTTTTTTGTTTCTCGCACTGATTTCGTGTCCGGAGCATAACTCCACCACCCTTTCGAATATTTTCATGAAACTTCACACATGCATAGACCACGACCCGAAGGTGTGTCGCGCACAAGAATGACAACTCTTGCATAGCTAATTTTTTAGTTATCTCCCTTTTTTGTTTCGCGCACTGATTGACCATAACTCGACCACCCTTTGGAATATTTTTATGAAACTTAACACATTCAATTAGACCACGAACCGAAGGTGTGTCGTGCACAAGAATGACAACTCTTGCATAGCTAATTTTTTAGTTATCTCCCTTTTTTGTTTTCGCTCACTGATTTCCTGTCCGGAGCATAACTCGACCACCCTTTGGAATATTTTCATGAAACTTCACACATGCATAGACCACGACCCGGAGGTGTGTCGCGCACAAGAATGACAACTCTTGCATAGCTAATTTTTCAGTTATCTCCCTTTTTTGTTTTGCGCACTCTACAAACTGGACAATAATGCATGAAGACCTGTTTTCTCGTCTGCTCTGTATACCTTTTCTCGTGTGCTCTGTACACCTTACCTGAGAGACATAGAAACTGGGAGAACCATGTGTTAAGCATGGGCTAGCATGTGCAGATGTCCACTGCTTGACCACTGCTTGACCACTGCTGACCAGGTAATTTATACAGGTAAATCACTACATTGGGTACTGTGTTGAAAATATTGTGGCATTATGTGAACCTCTGCAGATATATGTAGATAAATATAGGACTATTAAAAAAAAATCTGGTCTCCAATAGCAAGCATTATTATTTTTAAACTTTTTTTTGTCCTTTTTTTTTTTTTTTTTTTTTTTTTTTTTTTTTTTTTTTTTTTTTTTTTTTTTTTTTTTTTCAAATTATTTTTCAATTTGGCTGGAAAAAAAATCTGGGCTCCAGTAGCAAGCATTATTATTTTTAAACTTTTTTTTTCCCTTATTTTTTTTTCATTTTTTTTTTTCATTTTTTTTTTTAAATTATTTTTCAATTTTTGTCCAGTAGCAGAAGGTCGTAAGTGCTATATACAGACTATTCACCTGTACATGTGCTAGCATGTGCAACTGACCACTGACCACTTACAGGTAATTTATACAGGTAAATGATTATATTACATTTCCGTAAACTGTGTTGAAAATATTGTGGCATTATGTGGACCTGTGCAGATATCATACGATCCTCTAACTTCGATAGCCGCACAGATTCGAGACCATTTTTATTTTCTCGTTCTATCGCGAGATTTACGGATTACGTCACTTCCATTACACTTGTGCGTTCAACCGAAGCCAGATGAAAGGTCACAAATGCCAAGTTAGAAAAATGCGATTTAAACAGGACTAGTACATTGCCAAACAACACAACACACCTAAATGTTGTGTTTTCCACTAATCCCATTAACACCCTCCATTAAAATCCGGATTTCGATAGGAAAACTTACACATAAATGAGTTCGCTTGAACCCGTATGTTGTTTACATGTTTATCAATGGAGGTCACGTAATATTTGTAGGTAGAAAGGCACTAATAATGTAGGAATATGGATTTTCATTCAGTCACAACCTTAACCTATTTTTTTTTAAATTGTCACTTTTAAGTTCGTCCACATCAGTCCAATACCTCCATTTATCAGCAGATATATGCAATCTGGTCTCTGTTTTTGTTATTCCCATTGTGAACGAGTACCACATGCAGAAGGGATTGAAATATCTTACTCCAAAAATAGACATTACCACTTAAACAAGTATTTAAAAACCAAACAAGCTGAAACTTCATATTGTTTAATTTGTTTAATCTAGCAAATTATATTTTCCAAGTTGGCAATCGTTTGTCTAATCATTTAAGTTCGAAACAATATGTATCGTGACCCCTGAACGCAATGGTACATTATGCAGACACAATTTGTGGTGTATTTTCGAACCGGGCACCTGCACCCCGGAAGAGCATATGACGTCATAGGGTCAATAAAGGTCCGGACCTTTCACGGTACGCTGGAGGCGGCCATTTGTAGACGAGCGTGTTTTGAAAGTAAACAATTGCATTTCTCCGTGCTTTTGAAGCCAGTAAACGCAATATATATACAGATAATTGCATTATATTTGCATGTAACTAATAAAAAAAGGTTTATACTCTTATTATTTATTACGTATGTTGTTTAATATCGTTAGAGTCTCGAATTATGAGCAGTCCAGGATATATGTAGATAAATATAGGACTATTAAAAAAAATTCTGGGCTCCAGTAGCAAGCATTATTATTTTTAATTTTTAAACTTTTTTTCCATTTTTTTTGTTTCATTTTTTTTTTCAAATTCTTTTTCAATTTTTGTCTAGTAGCATAAGGTCGTAAGTGCTATATACAGACTATTATCATATAATAAAACAATTATTGACTAGTGAGCCATAGAATATAATCTGATATTCTATGGTTCACTAGTCAATAATTGTATAATATGTTCGGGCCAGTGAAAATTGCTTTCGGCCCAGGCTCGAGGTCAAGGCGGGACAAGGCGAGGCATCTGATTCCGCGGAATTCTTGTTTACTTATCTCCCTTTGTTGTTTCGTGCTCTGATTTTGTATCCAAAGCATAACTCGAACACGCATATACGCATTGCTCTAATGGTCCTCTACCGCCCTGTGCCAAATCCACGTTCGTTCTGCCCCCGTCAAGCCCAGGGTCAAGGTCACATACTTAGTGCTTCAAAAACATTAACGCTTGGGTAAATATCTTATACTTTCTGTTTTCTTTCATGGATCATGGATCATCTTCATATTTCATATACGCATTGCTCTAATGGTCCTCTACCGCCCTGTGCCAAATCCACGTTCGTCCTGCCCCACCAATCCCAGGGTCAAGGTCACATACTTGGTGCTTCAAAAACTTTAACGCTCAGTAAATATCTTATAATTTTTATTTCCATTCACGGATCAACTTCATTTTTTTATATTTCATATACGCGTTGCTCTAATGGTCGTCTACCGCCCTGTGCCAAATCCACGTTCGTCCTGCCCCCGCCAAGCCCAGGGTCAAGGTCACATACTTAGTGCTTCAAAAACAAAAACTTTAACGCTCGGGTAAATATCTTATAAATTTCTGTTTTCTTTCATGGATCATCTTCATATTTCATATACGCATTGCTCTAATGGTCCTCTACCGCCCTGTGCCAAATCCACGTTCGTCCTGCCCCCGCCAATTCCCACGGTCAAGGTCACATACTTGGTGCTTCAAAAACTTTAAATGCTCAGGTAAATATCTTATAATTTTTCTTTCCGTTCACGGATCAACTTCATATTTCATATATGCGTTGCTCTAATGGTCCTCTACCGCCCTGTGCCAAATCCACGTTCGTCCCGCCCCCGCCAAGCCCAGGGTTAACATCATATACTTAGTGCTTCAAAAACTTTAATTTAACGCTCAGGTAAATATCTTATAATTTCTGTTTTCTTTCACGGATCAGCTTCATATTTCATATATGCATTGCTCTAATGGTCCTCCTACGCCCTGTGCCAAATCCACGTTTGTCCTGCCCCCGCCAAGCCCAGGGTGAAGGTCACATACTTGGTGCTTCAAAAACTTTAATGCTCAGGTAAAAGAAAATTTTGACTTGCAATTTGGCCTCATTTATTATCAAAGCGATATGTGGGACATCCGTGTTCTATGAACACATTTTCTAGTTTATTAAACTTCACACATGCATAGAAGACGACCCAAAGGTGTGTCGCACGTAAGAATGACAACTCTTGCGTCGTAATTTCTTAGTTATCTCCCTTTGATTGTTTCGTGCACTGATTTCGTGTCTGGAGCATAACTCGAACACCCTTTGGAATATTTTCATGAAACTTCACACATGCATAGACCACAACCCTAAAGGTGTGTCCCGCAAGAATGACAACTCTAATTCTTTAGTTATCTCCCTTTGTTTTTCCGTCACTGATTTTGTCTCCGGAGCATAACTCGAACATCCTTTTTTCAAACTACTTGTGTATCTGGGGAGGGGGATACACACGCGCTTGTCGACAAGCGTCCATTTCTAGTTTTAGTGGCTGCCAGTAGGCGGGGAGGAGAATACACATGCGCTTGTGGGCAAGCGTAAATTTATATTTTTAGCTCACCTGAGCGAAGCTCATGTGAGCTATTGTTACCGCAATGTGTCCGTCCGTCCGTCCTCAAGAACCGCCAGCTGGATTTCGACAAAACTTGGTAGGAATGATCGATGTACAATGCTCTTTCAAAGTTGTTAAAATGGTGACCCCGGTGTCAAAAATGGGCGTGGCCCATGGGGTCAAATTTTATTTTTGACTGAATATGGTCATGTCATATATCAAATTGAAGGTATCGATGAGGCGATCACTCTGGTGCATTTGTTGTCGAAATCGGATGGATATGTCATCCAAGATGGCCGCCGAAAGGTCAAAAGGTCGTTCTTTTATTAGAAATTTCAAAATTCTTCTTCACATGAACCGCTTAGCCCATGGTAGCCAAACTTAAAAGTTATGGTCCATGGGTGAAGCCTTTTCAGATTTGTTAAAATGGAGGCAATCGCTAATCCAAGATGGCCGCCGTCTAAAAATAGCATAAATTCTTAAAAAATCTTCTCATAAACCGCTAGCCTGATTTCGACGAAACTTGGTAGGAATGATCGATGTACAATGCTCTTTCAAAGTTGTTAAAATGGTGACCCCGGGGTCAAAAATGGGCGTGGCCCGTGGGGTCAAATTGGGGTCAAATTTTATTTTTGACAGAATATGGTCATGTTATATATCAAATAGAAGGTATCAATGAGGCGATCACTCTGGTACATTTTTTTGTCGAAATCGGATTGTTATATCATCCAAGATGGCCGCCGAAATGTCAAAAGGTCGTTCTTTTATTAGAGATTTCAAAATTCTTCTTCACTTGAACCACTTGGCCCATGGTAGCCAAACTTAAAAGTTATGGTCCATGGGTGAAGCCTTTTCATATTTGTTAAAATGGAGGTCATCGCTAATCCAAGATGGCCGCCGTCTAAAAATAGCATAAATTCTTAAAACTTGGTAGGAATGATCGATTTACAATGCTCTTTCAAAGTTGTGAAAATGGTGACCCCGGGGTAAAAAATGGGCGTGGCCCGTGTGGTCAAATTTGGGTCAAATTTTATTTTTGACCGAATATGCTCATGTCATATATGAACTTGAAGGTATCGATGAGGCGATTGCTCTGGTGCAATATTTGTCGGAATCGGATGATTATGTCATCCATGATGGCCACCAAAAGGTCATAGGAAGTTAAGATCCTTGGGTGAAGCATTTTCAGATTTGGTAAAATGAGTCATCGCTTAATCCAAGATGACCGCCATCTAAAAATAGCACAATTTTTTTAAAACACATGAACTCACTGTCACATTCTGCTCTAGTGTTCATGGAGTCAGGTGAGCGAATTAGGGCCATCATGGCCCTCTTGTTTATTGGAAATTACTCACAATTGGTATTGTTATGAGCCGCAAATGTGTCTGACGGGGCGTGGCGTCCACTTATGAGTCCATACTATCTTTAAGCAACCAGATTGAAACTCCCCAGTGACATGTACCGTATTTACCCTATGTATTGGGACACCCTTTATATTGGGACACCCCCGTTTTGGGGAGAAATAATTATTTTTTAGCAAACAAGTTTTGGGACACATCACAATTTTAAAAAAAAAATCAGGGATTCCGCTAGGGAAAATAAAAAAATCGCCACTCCAATTTTTTTTTAAATATTTTCACCGGCTACTGGTCATGCCGACTATTGGCACGTCTCGCTATAAACAGAGGCCGTCGCTGATTAACTAATATAACACAGTGCTGACGGTAAATCTGAGCTCTGTTGATTAAATAGATTACCAATAAACCGTATACATCGACAATGCCGCCTGTCAATGCCGGAATGTGATTTATTTGCGAAAATTATTTTTATTAACACGGAAATACTCCTGATACATCGTCCCGCCCTCTCATCAATATTCACGAGGTAAGTTTAAAGTACGGACATGTATCCGGTGACGGCATGCTATCCATGCTATTATATCCAGACACTACCGAGGGATGGCGTTTCGATCGGGACAACTGGGTGGAAAGTATAGTACAGTGCGACCCCGTTAGTACACGGAAGTCCGGCGACATACAACCTTCCGTGTTGCTTATCCGAACCGTGCTATATCCGTTATCGCCCAAGACGCATCATAATATCAAAAAAAAATACATGTACACTGTACACTGTGACTGCGAATGAACGATGTCGCCAATGTCTATAATATGCCATAAGTTTTCACTGTTATCTTCGCATGTAACAAGAAATGCGTCTGTCGAACGCGGATGCCACCTGCAGCATATTTGAGAAACTGTGACAAATTGGTTAACCGAAAAGTGTGACGGACGGACAGACGGACAGACAGACGGACGGTCCAAACACTATATGCCACCCGTTTCTTCGAAACCCGGTGGCATAATAAATATATTGAATCCAAGAATTGTTAACGTCATGTTTTATTTATTCATCATGTTCATGTAGAATGTAGATCTACGCAGGTCCGTGCAATCCATTATTGTAAACGCATGTAGAAAAAAGTGTAGTAAACACGTGTAGCCATCATCATTCGATGACGCAATGACCCAATGACCGATATCCTGTTCCATCAGCTGCAACGTCACAAGCTCGTGCGTTGCAAACTGTGTTTACTCATATGGTGAGCACAGGTGGAAGATTCGGACCTATGACACCAAAATAAATGCCTATTAAAAAAATCCCATTATCCCATCCACCTGGTATCGTACTGTACATGACGTTAATAATAGAATGAGATCAGGTGGGTGGGGTAATGGATATTTTGTAATGGTCATTTTCTTTGTGTCACACGTCCGACTATTCCACCTGTGGGTTTGAGTACGCACAGAGTTTTAACCCTTTCAACACCACAGACCTGTATAGACATGTTTTGCCCGACGTGTTATAATTTTGCGCCAGTTCATGAGGTAATCAGGCTTATCACGTGAGATTTTCGACGAAGATGAATCTGATAATAGTGTACATTTTCTGTAAATGATATCGAATGTTGACGAATATTAAATTAGTAATTATTACGCATTTGCTCTGAAAATGTTATCAGCTTTCTGATATATTTGCAGAAAAAAGTCAAATCATTCTCGGCGAAAATCTCGTATATATAATAAAGTTGATTATCTCATGCACTGGCTCAATTATGATGTAGCGAAACAAGGCCAGTTGTCGCGTACACATTTGTGTACATGCGCCGGGGGCGTGGGCAGTGCTGTAACAATTTAGTTAATCTGGGTTGAGTTAATCTGCGCCACTGATACACGATCTCCGATTGGTCAGCCTTTTACACCTAATTAATATTCCACCAATGGTGAGCGCGAACGCATGCCGGAAAATTTAAATCGAGCACATAACAATTAGCACTGCTTTGTTACTGGGACCAATAATTGATGTTATTCCCAGTTTGCTCAGATTAATTTACGAAATGTGCAAACGTGATCAGCTGCACATTCACATCGGTGAGATAAAAGGAGGCTATGCGTCCATATAAAAAAAAAAATAAATAATAAAAAATTGTCCATTTTGGGTCTAATTTGGGAAATAATCACAAATTTAACACAATTTCTGACAATAGTCGTGTTTAACACGATTTTGATATACAAATAGGCAAAACAATTCGGGAGCCAAGGCACAACCGTGTACTAACCGAAATTTCGAGGATACAAACTTTCAAGCTGCTTTTTCCGAAATGTCAAAAAGTTTGACATCATGGTATAACTTTAAATTAAATCATGATGAGGAAACTTGTACAAACCTTTTGACGCAAATAAATGGCTAAGTGTTTCCGCAAAAATGTGAAGGTACAAAAATGGCTAAGTGTTTCCGCAAAAATGTGGAGGTAAAAAAGGTCAAGGTCAGTGTTAATGGCGGCATGAGAGTGTGTTCAAAATGCTCACATGTATCAAGTGTCCCAATATTAAAGCAATCCGTCAAGTAATATTAATATTACTTAACGGATTGCTTCAATATTTTGCTTCAATATTTGGACACTTGATACATGTGATCATTCGGAACACCCTCATGCTGCCATTAACATGACCGTAATGTTTTTTTATCTCCACATGTTTGCGGAATCACTTAGCCATTTGTTTGCGTCCAAAAGTTTGTACAAGTTCCTTCATCATCGTATAACATTAATGTTACTTGATGGATTGCTTCAATGTTTGGACACTTTATACATGTAAGCATTTGGAACACACTCATGCCCCCATTAATATGACCTTGACCCGTTTTACTTTTACGTACGTACGTGTGTCCGGTTAAAGTTTTTGGTTAAAGTTTTTGGTTAAGTTTTTTGGTTAAAGTTTTTGGTTAAGTTCTTTGGTTAAAGTTTTTGGTTTAGTTTTTTGGTTAAGTTTTTTGGTTAAGTTTTTTGGTTAAAGTTTTTTGGTTAAAGTTTTTGGTTAAAGTTTTTTGTTATACTATATCTCTGCAACTGCTTTGCCCATTACCCATTACCACATGGGTGTTTATCATCATCTATATTTTCATTCTACCCCCCTCCCATGCGGCCCCTGTGCCCAATGTCAAGGTCAAATTACTTTGAAGTTTTTGGTTAAGTTTTTTGGTTAAAGTTTTTGGTTAAGTTTTTTGGTTAAGTTTTTTGGTTAAAGTTTTTTGTTATACTATATCTCTGCAACTGCTTTGCCCATTACCTTGAAACTTCACATGGGTGTTTATCATCATCTATATTTTCATTCTACCCCCCTTCTGTGCGGCCCCTGTGCCCAATGTCAAGGTCAAAGTTTTTGGTTAAGTTTTTTGGTTAAGTTTTTTGGTTAAGTTTTTGTCACGCCCGCTTGCGGAAAGTGCGATATAGTCGGCACTTTGGCGTACGTACGTATGTACGTACATACGTACGAACGTACGTACGTCCGGTTAAAGTTTTTGGTTAAGTTTTTTGGTTAAAGTTTTTCGTTATACCATATATTTTTAGTGTCCATTTTTAGTGTCAACTTTGACGTTTTTCGTGTCTTAAGCATGCACTTCTCTTCCAAAAAAATGGAAATAACTCATGCAAATCAAGCCGCATGACCCCATGTTTGGCATGGATATAGAACTGGCTTATGTCATTGACTCCAGGAATGGAAGTAACAAAATTTATTTTGCCGCAGGTAGTTTGCGATTGTCATGTTAATGTGAGTCTATGGAAAATCAATTGCCTGCCTGTGTCCTCTAATGCTATGCATGTCAGCTTTTCCGTGGGACAATCTGTAGACAATACTATGATATGGGAGTCATAGTTATTTCCCTTGGATTTATATTAACCCATTCAACACTACAGGCACCTGTAGACTAGTAAATATGCGGCATATATGTCCACCCAGGACAAATTGGTACACAAGGTTTATGGACATATTTATACCCCTCGGCCAGGGCTTCTAAAATTTCAGAATGCCAATCGGTCCAGAGGTAATACTGTCGGCCATTGTGTATGCACCGGTATGCGAAACGACAGAGACGATTGATGCAGCTAATGTGATGCCGATTGATTGCAATCAATTTTCAATAATAATCGAATGATGGACCACATATTTTTTTCTTCTTATATTTAAGGGTGGGAAATGGCTCGGAGACCTTACATACCCGGGCGGACCACATAGAAAAAAAATGCGTTATATACCCAACTCGTAATTCATTGCTAATTATGCTATTATCACTGTTCACACCGACTTCAAAATGAATTGTCGGCCTAATGTGGCTAGCTGCAGACACATCAATTTAATTTAATTACGTGTTAAACAATTCATTTGTACAATTGAATTAACATTTGGTGTTTCTTTAACCCTCAGATCGAGTTCAAAGTACATCGGCGGTGTGATTTAGGACTTCAATTGATCCCTAATCCCTGATCCCTAATGAATTGCGCTTTTAACACGACAGACGTACCTTGTCGTTTATCAAATGTTTGTGAATTGTAGATCACGTGAGCCGGCTCATCAGGATCTGCGGCATTCCTATGTACATTTTATATACACAAAAATGACCCCTAATACAGCGTAATGTAACAATATGGAATAACCCGGTCCGATAGTCCGTGTCAGTTACTTGGGGTTAAATATTACGAACATAGATAAACACAGTGTATGGTTTCTTTATTTTATTTTAACATCATCAGAAATGTCGAGTCTAGGAACTCTCGTATATTTATGTTGAAGCCATTCTATTTAAGTCACTAAGCCGCTATACACCTGTCCCAATTACCACGCGTGTTAAGAAAAATCAATACTAGGAGAAACTGAATACACAGCGAGTTTTACACCCGACACGGATATGGCCCGCGGATATGTGTCATAAAATGGACATTACTTGGTGGTCAAAAACGGTAAATTTACAAGGTTTAGGCTACAAAAAATTAATGTTTAGATTCTCATCCAAATTTTGGGGAAAAATGGGGCGGGTGGGACACTTTTATTTTTTATTTTCAGGCAATACTAAAACGAGGTGTTGAACGGCAAGGCGCAGTTGCGTGCAATAGTGTTTTGTAATAACATGTTCATATTGAAGTATTGATAATCTTGAGGGGGTGGGTTCCGGGGTTGCTGTATTGCGCTACGTAAAGCACTCAGATAAAAAGCTGTGTGAGCGGTATAATACGCGGGCCGCATCATTCTCGTAAATATTACCAAAAATCTTTTAAGACTAGTTTTCAAATCTCAATCGGTCTGAGAGTTCAAAAATCGGTCCAGAACGACAAACATATACCGAGGGGTATATAGTTTTCATAATTCCGTCCGTTCTTCCCGGTACAGCTTAGCTCTTTTTTACACATCAAATACATAAAGGAAAGACACTGTTGAATACAGTTTACAAAATTGAGGATATATGGTTACATTAATGAACCAGTCATTAAATATTAGTTACTTAACAGCGTAATTACCACACTCACGTGTATTACCTATATTGGAAATATGAATGGATATTATATCGAGAGTGGTGCATGCCGATACGATTATTTGCCCTAAGAAGAACATAAGATCCGACAAACACAAAACTAATAGCTCATCGAGAACTGAAATCTGATTATTCAACATTGCACAAAGTGCCCTTAGCAACCAGCGGTGTACCATACTGTGCACACGAAAAAGCAACATGCCACGTAAGTACTTAATATTACAATAATATGAGCCCCAAAATGCATCACTCCCAAAAGAACACTTCGGTATTTACGACACAAGGATGGTGGACACCAATGGTACCACCTTGGAACGGTCAGTCAATTCAATCATCCACTGGGGCTGTTAACACTGGTTAGCATAGGGCCCACCAACCTCCTTGTTACATCCCCGTTATGCCTCGTATGCCGATGGTTGCTTAAAAGTACATGCCCACTCAGTAGGCACAAAATGTTCTTTATAGGAATTACATAAGTATATAATTGTGTCACTATTCCACCAGTTCTAAAAATTACGAGTGCCCGCTATACAGATATAATCATTTAGTAATATTTATTTTCCTGATAGTGACTCGCGTTGGTATTAGACTATTTTCATATGCAATGAGGCATGTTTTTTAGCTCACCTCTTCGCTCATGTGAGCTATTGTTACCGCAATGTGTAGAAGGGGCCATGGGGCGGAGCCTAACACAAAAGAATCCTTTGATTTATTCCGTATGGCCCCTTCTTCACTATTGGTGGGCCGTCCGTCCGTCCGTCCGTCCGTCCATCTGTGAACATTTTTCAAACGTCTTCTCCTCGGTAACCATTGGTCTCCAAACTTCATGGTCATGGTCCTTAGGTAGGGGGATTACAAAATTGTTAAAATGACGTCATTACGTAATCCAAGATGGCCACCGTCTAAAAATAGCACAAATTCTTCAAAAATCTTCTGCTCAAGAACCGCCAATCGGATTTCGACAAAACTTGGTAGGAATGACCGATGTACAATGTTCTTTCAAAGTTGTTAAAATGGTGACCCCGGGGTAAAAAATGGGCGTCAAATTTTATTTTTGACCGAATATGGTCATGTTATATATCAAATCGAAGGTATCAACGAGGCGATCGCTCTGGTGCATTTTTTTGTCGAAATTGGATGGTTATGTCATCCAAGATGGCCGCCAAAAGGTCGTTCTTTTATTAGAGATTTCAAAATTCTTCTTCACATGAATCGCTTGGCCCATGGTAGCCAAACTTAAAAGTTATGGTCCATGGGTGAAGCCTTTTCAGATTTGCTAAAATGGAGGTATCGCTAATCCAAGATGGCCACCGTCTAAAAATAGCATAAATTCTGAAAAAATCTTCTCATGAACCGCTTGCCGGATTTCGACGAAACTCGGTAGGAATGATTGATGTACATTGCTCTTTCAAAGTTGTTAAAATGGTGACCTCGGGGTCAAAAATGGGCATGGCCCGTGGGGTAAAATTGGGGTCAAATTTTATTTTTGACCGAATATGGTCATGTTATATATCAAATCGAAGGTATCAATGAGGCGATCACTCTGGTACATTTTTTGTCGAAATCGGATTGTTATGTCATCCAAGATGGCCGCCGAAATTTCAAAAGGTCGTTCTTTAGCTCACCTGAGCAAAGCTCATGTGAGCTATTGTTACCGCAATGTGTCCGTCGTCCGTCATCGTCCGTCGTCGTCGTCCGTGAACATTTTCAAACGTCTTCTCCTCGGTAACCATTGGGCCTATGGTCACCAAACTTCATGGTTATGGTCCTTAGGTAGGGGGATTACAAAATTGTTAAAATGACGTCATTACGTAATCCAAGATGGCCGCCGTCTACAAATAGCACAAATTCTTAAAAAATCTTCTTCTCAAGAACCGCCAACCGGATTTCGACAAAACTTGGTAGGAATGATCGATGTACATTGCTCTTTCAAAGTTGTTAAAATGGTGACCCTGGGGTTAAAAATGGGCGTGGCCCGTGGGGTCAAATTGGGGTCAAATTTTATTTTTGACTGAATATGGTCATTTCATATATGAAATTGAAGGTATCAATGAGGCGATCACTCTGGTGTATTTTTTGTCGAAATCGGATTGTTATGTCATCCAAGATGGCCGCCGAAAGGTCAAAAGGCTTTTAATTAGAATTTCACCTTTTCTTCACTGACGTTTGGCATTTGTAAAAAGGGAAAAGGTCGTTCTTTATAGATTTCAAAATTCTTCTTCACATGAACCGCTTGGCATGGTAGCCACTAAAAGTTATGGTCCATGTGTGAAGCCTTTTCAGATTTGTTTAAAATGGAGGTCATCGCTAATCCAAGATGGCCGCCGTCTAAAAATAGCATAAATTCTTAAAAATCTTCTTATCATGAAACCGTCTTGCCGGATTTCGACGAAACTTGGTAGGAATGATCGATGTACATTGCTCTTTCAAAGTTGTTAAAATGGTGACCCCCGGGTCAAAAATGGGCGTGGCCCGTGGGGTCAAATTGTGGTCAAATTTTATTTTTGACCGAATATGGTCATTTCATATATAAAATTGAAGGTATCAATGAAGCGATCACTCTGGTGCATTTTCTGTCGAAATCGGATTGTTATGTCATCCAAGATGGCCGCCGAAAGGTCAAAAGGTCGTTCTTTTATTAGAGATTTCAAAATTCTTCTTTCTTCACATGAACCGCTTGGCCCATGGTAGCCAAACTTAAAAGTTATGGTCCATGTGTGAAGCCTTTTCAGATTTGTTAAAATGGAGGTCATCGCTAATCCAAGATGGCCGCCGTCTAAAAATAGCATAAATTCTTAAAAAATCTTCTTCTCATGAACCGCTAGCCGGATTTCGACGAAACTTGGTAGGAATGATCGATGTACAATGCTCTTTCAAATTTGTTAAAATGGTGACCCCGGGGTCAAAAATGGGCGTGGCCCGTGGGTCAAATTTTTATTTTTATTTTTGACCGAATAAGGTCATGTTATATCATCAAATCGAAGTATCAATGAGGCGATCACTCAGGTACATTTTTTGTCGAAATCGGATTGTTATGTCATCCAAGATCTGACCAGACTGCCGCCGAAAATGGTCTGTCGTTCTTTTATTAGAGATTTCAAAATTCTTCTTCACATGAACCGCTGGCCCATGGTAGCCAAACTAGCTTTATGGTCCATGGGTGAAGCCTTTTCAGATTTGTTAAAATGGAGGTCATCGCTAATCCAAGTGGCCGCCATCTAAAAATAGCATATCTTAAAAAAATCTTCTTCTCATGAACCGCTAGCCGGATTTCGACGAAAACTTGGTAGAATGATCGATGTACCATTGCTCTTTGAATGTTGTTAAAATGGTGACCCTGGGGTCAAAAATGGCGTGGCCCGTGGGGTCAAATTGGGGTCAAATTTTATTTTTGACTGAATATGGTCATGTCATATATCAAATTGAAGGTATCAATGAGGCGATCACTCTGGTGCAATATTTGTCGGAATCGGATGATTATGTCATCCATGATGGCCACCAAAAGGTCCATTTATTCAAGATTTTTAACGTCTTTTTCTCAGGAACCACATGGCCGATGCTGGGTGAAGCATTTTCTGATTTTGTAAAATGAGAGTCATCACTTAATCCAAGATGACCGCTATCTAAAAATAGCACAATTTTTTTAAAACACATGAACTCAATGTCACATTCTCCTCTGGTGTTCATGGAGTCAGGTGAGCGAATTAGGGCCATCATGGCCCTCTTGTTTATTAGAGATTTCAAAATTCTTCTTCACATGAATCACTTGGCCCATGGTAGCCAAACTTAAAGGTTATAGTCCATGGGTGAACCCTTTTCAGATTTGTTAAAATGGAGGTCATCGCTAATCCAAGATGGCCGCCAGTTAAAAAATACCATAAATTTTTAAAAAATCTTCTTCTCATGAGCCGCTGGCCGGATTTCGACTAAACTTGGAAGGAATGATCGATTTACAATGCTCTTTCAAAGTTGTGAAAATGGTGACCCCGGGGTCAAAAATGGGCATGGCCCGTGGGGTCAAATTGGGGTCAAATTTTATTTTTTACCGAATATGCTCATGCCATATATCAAATTGAAGGTATCGATGAGGCGATTGCTCTGGTGCAATATTTGTCGGAATCGGATGATTATGTCATCCATGATGGCCACCAAAAGGTCCATTTATTCAAGATTTTGAACTTCTTTTTCTCAGGAAGTTAAGATCCATGGGTGAAGCATTTTCAGATTTGGTAAAATGAGAGTCATCGCTTAATCCAAGATGACCGCCATCTAAAAATAGCACAATTTTTTTAAAACACATGAACTCAATGTCACATTCTCCTCTGGTGTTCATGGAGTCAGGTGAGCGAATTAGGGCGAATTAGGGCCATCATGGCCCTCTTGTTTCTACTTTCATTCATGATTCGCGTACTATCAGATTATGTCTTCCGGAATCCCGAAATAGGTTGAATGACGTCATCACAGTTTAGATTTATCAAATCAGAGATGTTCTTTACATAGATGCTTCCGGTTGTATTATGGAAGATGGTGCATTGACCCCAACCCTAAACTAATATTTTATGTCTATATAGATTTCATGTATATGGTAAATACTACACTTTGAATTATTTGTTAATTTATCGTAACACATTCTATTGTTGAACAAAAATAAGAGGACAGATTATTTTGACTGGTAGTGTTGTGGAATTGACTAGTTGGGTCGGCCCAGAATTCCCCCCCCCCCAATCCCCCCCCCCCACCCTTAAACTATATATGTCATATAGATTTCATGTATACGGTAAATACCACACTATGTATTATTGAAAATTTACCATTGAACCTTTCATTGTTGAAAAAAATAGAGGGGGGGGGGGGGGATTTCTGACTGGTGGGGGGGTGGAAGTTGACTAGTCAAAAATCACCCAGGGGGAGTTTGGGCCGGCCTAATATCCCCCCCGGGGGGATTCTGGGCCGGCCCAAACTCCCCCCGGGGGGGATTTTGGACAGGGGGAATTTCTGACCATTACACCGGTTCCAGATAATGAACGAAATTAGACAAAAAAAGTGTTTTTTAGATCGGTGAACGATCACAATTGGACAAACTTTGTATGGTTGGAGTTTCTAATGTATATGGTCATGGTGCACGTCATTAGTTTGAGCTGGCGATCAGCTATCGGCCAAATATGACCGATAATCCACGCCAGACGGCCTCCGATTCTGTGTGAGATTCTTTCGTACACGCAACTTTCGCTTTTGATGGGGTAATCAAAACGCGAATAACTTGATAAATGCTTGAAACAGCGATTTGAAGTGAGTATATTCACACACCTAATACCTTTATCGATTGCCAGAGACATATTTCATACATTTAATCGATGTTTATTGTGTTTGTGCGAATCGGAAAAGAGAGGGCTCTTTCTATAATAGCCATATTCTTACCCACCTTTCTATAAATAGAAGATGGTAATGTACAAGACCAAGTGGGTGGGGTAATGGGATTTTTTTAATAGGCATTTTTTTGGTGTCATAGGTCCGAGTCTTCCACCTGTGGGGTAAGGTAGTGGTGTATTGACGGTCATCTTGTATTTTGGCGGCCATTTTGAATGAAAATGTTCTAGTTTGATTGTATGTAAATACCAATTGCAATTTTTCAGTACGTTTTACAGCGATGCTGCGGCAGTTTTATGTGAATGTTTGCAAAACGTTGCTGTTAGGGGAGCTAGTCCACTTATAAGGGTATACAAACTTTAAATGAAGACTTATAAATTGCTATCATGCGGAAATGATTTGCTGTCATATATTCTTTCCTTTCAAATTCCTTTCAAGAAAATATAGAGGCAAACCATGACACTCAGACCCCCGCTAACCCCAAGATCACAATCTTAGCGCTTTCGCAAACTTAACATTGGCGGAAATTTCTTTTAATTACTGTTTCCTTTCACACAGCTTTTTGATATTAGTTAAACAAAAGCACCATCGGTTGTGCTTCGTTGTCTTCTGACAACTCTTGTCTGTAATATCTGCTAACTTTATCTTCAAATTATTATGTTTAGTACAAAAATTGCGTTGGAAAGCGAAATTTACGGAATAAAAAAATGACACAGATTTTGAACAGAAATTAAATTCCTATTTCGTTGTCGTATTTAGCCAGGTCTCTTTTGAGAATTACACTTTATACACATTACGAAGATATTGTCTTCGAAACAAAGGATCGTGTTCTATGAAGTGAGTCCTTAAGTTTGTATACATATGTGTCATCATCCATATTTTCATTCTAACGCCCATCCATGATACCCTGGTGCCCAAAGTTAAGGGCAAATAACTTTTTTGTTTGTCGTTGCAGATGTCGTTTCTCCATCAGTGTCGTGTTTCTCCATCAGTGTCGTTTCTCCATCAGTGTCGTTTCTCCAGTGTCGTTTCTCCATCAGTGTCGTTTCTCCATCAGTGTTACCCATTTTCTTGTCCCATTTTCTTGTTCCATGGGTGTTTAAAATTTTTGTAATTCTCAATAAAATACTTTCATCAATAAATTTTATTTATTTTTTATTGTCTCTATATACAAATTGCTATTAGGATAAACTAACATTTCTTTAACAAAAGTTAATATTTTCTTGCATAATTAGTTGTTACAAATGTTGCTATGTAGCTTACGATAACAATATTTGCACAATGGATAGCTTTGTTGTATTTTGGAGTCCAATTAACGACGGATTATTATGTTTCATTTCATTTAGAGATACCTCTGACTGGTACAGAAGGTCATACCAAGTACACCAAGCCAATGGATGTGTATTGTATTCATGGTCAATTAGGGTCATGGATGTCACTCCCTGTCCATTGTACTATCGCTGTCCATTGTACTATCGTCCATTGTGAAAGTAATATATGGGTTTGGAACTTACATAAAATCACATATGTGACATTTTGGCCTGGATCTCAGTTACTGACCTGAATGCCTCGACTTGTTTCATACTAAATACATCTACACGGGGTAAAAACAAATTGAAGTAATATTTTCGTAATTTTGATGCCCCATCACATGTATGTTATGCTTATATCTCATCACATTTACGAAGCAATTATGCATGCATTATTGGATGATCAGGGGCCCCATGTGTCCTTAAGGACCAACTATATACCCGATCATCGTTTGATTCAAAGATAATTGCTTCGTAAATATGATGGAATATATGTTAACATATATGTGAACACTGCCCCGTTACTGTATCCTAGTTACTGTATTCTATACGGCACATGGGGTGGCCAAGTCGGCCATCTTTCTGTGTTCCAGCCATCAGCCAGTTTCACCTGTTCTGCCGTTTGACAAAGAACTCAAAATGTGAAGTAGAACATAAGATATAATGTAGCTAATCACATGTAGAAAAGCCAGAAAAACGGACTCCTATCAATTATATTACACCAAACTGTAAAATATGTCAGTTTTCTGGACGGGTTTGTGCCTGTGTTTTATCTCGTCTTATGTATAGTTTGCTGGCATAATATGTATAGATTACCGTTGTCATAACTGTCTATTATGTATTGAACCAAATTTATTTGGTTTACTGTCATATTATTTGCTGTATGTGTCAAACGCACGAAGTGGTGCAACTGTACAATAGCTTGTACATACACAGATGGCGGAGATGGCAACTCAATGCTCCATATAGTATACAGTAACAAGACAATATTCACATAATTATGTTATATTCATATATCACATCACTCTTATGAAGCAATTATCATTGAAGTCAAGTGTATCTATCTATTACCTTACCTTAAGGTCGTTGTAATAAAAAAAACCTACTAATAAAACAATAGCGACTGACATAAATAAACTATATGAATGTGATCTCTAAGTCATTATGCAGATACTGCTACCAATGAATTAGCACATGTATATTTATGTCTCCACACAGGTGTGTAGTTGCCAAATTATACATGTAAAACAAAAAAATGTGATTATCATTTTATAACCACAGCCTATGATATGACTTCCTTGCTGGCAGCATCTACATATAGACTTATTGAACACATATATATGAGTTATTAGTGTCCGTTGCTAACGGATTGTGAGTAGGGTTTTTTATTAGATTTCCATAGTCTATACATGGGGCCACTAGAAGCGTACAACAACCTTAAGAAGTTTGTTGGAGTTTCTCTAATTGGCCACAAAGTCATTTGTGTGCTGACGGGCCACACTTTTGTGTTCTTTAATACTTCTTCTCAAAAGTATATGTTATGACCACTCATTTGAACCGTCTCGATGAGACAGTATTGAGACGGTTCCAATGAGTAGTGCTGACATATATATACTTACTGTCTGTTCCACGTTTTGCTGCCGACAAACTTTTTGCTATTAAACACATTAAATCTAAAAAATATTTAAAAGTACCGGTAAGTACTTTTTTATCAATAACAAAAAAGTCACCCTCCCCAAAAAAATGCAATTCCATCAAATATTGATTTTATTGCGAAAAACCGATTTTCCTATGGCAATTTAACATGGGGGCTAAAAATAGATTACTTTTATTTTTTTTTTTATTTGTGGACCAATTTTCAAAATCTAGCTTTTATTTTCTTAGTTACATCATTTTCAAGCCAGGTTTCGGAGTCAATTTCCCAACAAAAATATATTTTTTTTAAGTTTTGGAAATTGGACTCACCATGTTAAATTCCAATAGGAAAATCGTTTTTTTTTTCGGAATAAAATCAATATTTCATGGAAATCAAAGAATATTTTTGGGGAGGGTGACTTTTTTGTTATTGATGAAAAAGTATTTACTTTTAAATATTTTTTAGATTTAATGTGCCAAAAGTTTGTCGGCAGCAAAACGTGGAACCGACAGTAGCTTACAGAAATGAAAACCTTGCCGCAAGGTTGCCGCAAGGTTGCCGCAACCTTGCGGCAACCTGATCAGTGTGCCAGAAGACTGTGCCGCAAGGTTGCAGATACGTGCCGCTAGCGGCAACCTTTTTTCTGCCCAGTCTCACATTGCCACAAGTGTGCCACAAAATAGTACTATGTGCCAGAACATTGCCACAACGGGTACTTTATACAAAATGTGCATCATAAGCGTGCCAGAACCATGCCACAAACAAACCTTTGTGCGAGATTTAAATAGCAGGTTGCCACAAAGTTGCCACAACTGTACTGTTTGCAAGATAGCACATGCATAAGCGTGCCAGAACATTGCCACAAAATGCACAAAACCAAACACTTTGAAGTGAGATTGAAATAGCAGATTGCACAAGGTTGTCTGAAAGGGCTAATCGTTGTAATCGGAAAAAGTAAACATAAACATAGTAATACATACAATGCAGACTTTAATACGGTACATACAATGGGCTTTGGCTACAAGTTCTTACAAAACGTATATATCACTCATTTGAACCGTTTCGTTTTGGGCTTGAACATTATTAATTGTTCAATGGGGGTGAGTGTTGTTACCGCTCATTTGAATCCGTCTCGTTTGAACATTATTAATTGTTCAATGGGGA